>LQRL01011167.1:6372-17470 GCA_001703475.1 Hydroides elegans | reverse complement strand
GACCACGAATCAGTATGAACAATTTTTATTACTGCTATACTATACTATGATTATGTTTTGTTTGTAATGAAAATCACTCTTTAAGTTTGGGTTTATTAAAGATATGTGAAGGCTATATATATACATATAAATATACCATTTTGTAACCAATGGAAATAGTTACAATGAACTATAACGACTGTTGGAAATAAAAACTACAAAAACAAAAAAAAACTTGATTTGGTCGACTGAATGTATCATTTCGAATTCATAATATCATTATGTTTCCTAATATTATTATGTGTCAAGCAACAATCATAATAACTATATTTTTCTACTATTTATCGAAACGGTTAGGGTGACTTAGTGACAAGAATGCTACCTAAACCTCCCCTACTTAAATGTCTGATTTTTGTTCATTATATTACGCGGTTTCATAATATCATTAATATTTCTAATATTTTCCGTAAAAAGGTCAAAATGCTGCCTGAACGCTACCAACACGAATTGGACGGCTCAATGTCTCATTTGACTTCAAATACTATTCTGTTTCATAATTTCATTTTCGGGATTACTGTATGTTTATACTATTTTTCGTAAAAAGGTGCGGGTGATTTAGCGACCAGAATGCTGCCAGAACCAGGAACTACCAAATTTGTTCGGCTAAAGGTAGAGGTAGCAGAAAGTCACCCAAAGCTAAACTGGGCCATTGATGGATGCCCCATGCCGACCAATTAAAAGTGAAATGATAGATACTATCAAATAAGTGCAAGAAATGTAGCAAGAAAAATGTGAATTTTAACTTTTAAATGGGTAGTAAACGGTCGTCCACTAGTCACATAAATGCAAACAACACACACTTGACATCTAAGGTTACTTATCTTGCATAATACATATAACAAATAAACGCAAAATGATAATGATATAGCAATGTGGCAAAAATTAATTCAATGATGTGATTGAGAAATAAGCGTAATTTAATTATTTATCATAACATCAACGCTACAAATGATGTTTGACTCACAATTTTACTTAGAAACATGCATTGGTACATCATTATGTAGGCAATGATATATTTCTAACTAAGAATTTCACATTATCGACATAATATACAGGAAGGTTTAAATCTCATATTTAAAGAATAATGTAATTACTAGTGACCATAATGCGACCTGAACCTGTTTCACCCGATTCGTTCGGCTGAATGTTGCGATAGCAGAAAGATACCCGAACCTGAATTGAACCCTGATTGATGTCAAATATAAACCATTTCAATCGATATCGATTTCAAAGAACTAGCACGCGTACCCATATTTGTCCGTCGACACATATTGTCCTTGTCCCTTCCAGTCTCTCTACTGCAAGAATTCTCCCGTCTCCACCTTTTCTATGTATTTTTATCTCTCAATTGTATAACATTAAAGCCTTCAAACCTGAATTGTTGTGACAAATTCAGAGCAATAACAATGGATATAAACAATGCTATATGTACAAGGAAAACTGCTAGTGAATTATCAATACCTTTTTTATACGTAAAAATCGAAAAATCATAAGATGACAGTCATTACAAATATAAAATATAATAATTACGGTCCATAAATTATGCGTCTATACATAATTTCAGATTATATTAGATCATTGTATTAGATCATATTTCACAATGGCTCTCCTTGGATAAAATAGCATTTGTTATACTAATGCAAATGAATCGCGTTCTTATTGCGGTTCTTATTCAAATACATCTACAGACTAAACACATTTATGATACTGTTATTACTATAAATATTCCTTTGGTTCAACAAACAAGTGCCTATAAAAATAATAAATTCTAGTGTTGCTGCTCATTATTAACCCTTCACGTTTTCAAACATGTGTGCGGTTAATCGTCAATAAAACATGGAAACGGACTTATTCCTCAAAAAAGTATTCCGTTCAATGAGGCATAAACCATCTAGCATATTTGTATAAGTAAATGAGGACTTATTCGTTTGCTGAAGCATGTATTTCAATTTCCAATATCAATATAAACACACTTGTTCCCTATCAAAAGAAACAAGCTATAAATATCATTACTGTCAATATTTGACATAATTCAACACATATTTGATACTTGGTTTGCTAATTACTCAAATATAATCAATGATAACTAATTATTAGAGTCACAAAATTATTAGAGTCACAAAAACTGTTTCTTTTATGATTTTGTGTAACATGATTGTAAACATAGATACGGTAGCAGAGTTATTCGAGTATACCCAGCTTTATAAAACAAAAACATGCGCATATATAAATGCTGCTCTTCAAATTGTTGAAATGTATACTCTGGATCTATGCATAAACATAAGTAGGATATTCTAAAAACTATTGTAAGACTTGTTAGTGATCGATATCGATATTGTTGTTTATTGTATTTTCCAAAAACCCGATCCATAAGAATATATCGTATGTTTACACAAACATAAAAAAAGGATATCGACCGTGCATTGTTTTTCACCTCTCAAAAAGCAGTTAAAAATCTTGCTCTTTATGGTATAAGACAACTTAAATGTTTAAGGGCATTTATCATAGCCCTTAATTGCTTTAAACAGTACTAACCACCCAGTTGATATTTGATTCATTTTGATGAGAAATCATAATAAATTGCACATTATAATAAAATATCGTCATATAAGACATATCAGCTCAAGTTTATGCAAGGGAAATTCTGTATTTATTTTGAAATTACTGGATAATAAGTGATTTAACTAAAAATGAAAATGATAATAATCACTGTAATAATTGTTATATGTTTAGAGTGTATAGTGATTAATAGAGTAGATGCAATTGGTGTTTTATATAAATCGATTCCAAATAAAAGAGCCGATTTGGAACAACTGTTCACCACTTCAAGCCGCAGCGTAACGGAGTGTACGGTTCGCTGTACCAACACGAACAGTTGTCATTAAGTCAATTGGATACCGCCAAGATGTGAACTTCTGAGAAATACCAATGAAGCCGTTGTGTTGATGAAAGACGAGCAATCTCGATATCTGTGTAAGTTCACTTTATTGGCTTACATGTGTTTCGCGCTCTTTTTGGGTTCTTTTGTTGAAGTTATTATTCAAACTTAAAACACAGGCCGTGTACACGGAATAAGTAAAACACCGCAGTATTATACAAGTGTGAGTCAAGGGCCATTTGAAATAGCATTTACATTCTTTAATTTGCATTAAAGGATATAGGATTAGATATAGGATTTTTGTTTAAAAAAATTTCGTATGTACTTTTCTATTTTGAAAATTATTGTAATAAATTCTATAGTTAATCGCGAAATATCCGCGATGTTTCATGAGGGCACATCCGCTGACACTATATATTTGCTACTTACTACAGACATTACGACCAATGAGGAACAGTCAACTGAGGAACCGGCAAATGAGGAACCTGAAACTGAGGAACCGTCAACTGAGGAACCGACAACTGAGGAACCGACAACTGAGGAGCTCACAACTGAGGAACCGACACCTGAGGATCCGATATCTGAGGAACCGACAATTGAGGAACAGACAACTTAGGAACCGACAAATGTGGAATCTACTCAGGGTATGGAGTACATAATCATTATCAACCATGATATATCACTTTCATACCATAATACTATCTAAAAACATATAACTTGTTTATTTAATAGAGTTTTAAACAGGTTTTCCGACTTTTATAAATAACATTTTTTTTCTTTCTTTTATCAAATGCTTTTCAGATTCGTTGATTTTGAGCACTCGAACCATTATATAATTTCATTTTATTATTTCATTTTGCAGATACGTTATCTTGCCCTGTTTCATATGACCTAGTCTCAGACCCCGTATACGAAACCCCGAACTCTGGTCTAAATGCCTGCACAGTATACAGAGTATATGATTCACGCGGTTCAACGGTTGCGATGTATGGAGCCAATAAGAGCCGACTGACAAACGTGGGTTGGCGTGCTGAAAGTGCACATGGACAATGGATTGAAGCGGAATTTCTTGCGAACCGAATTTTGACAGGTATTTGTCATTTCGTCATTTTAGTCCTAATATACATTAAGTTCAATACATTGTGAAGGATTGTGTTAAAATCCATAGAATACCACAGTATTAAATATGTATACACAACATTTTATTCAATAATCATGTAGAATATATAGATGAAAAAAGATGAATTTGTTCTCGCATTTATTGCAAATAAGTTTAAACATCTATTGTTAGTATATTTCAATGAAGTAAAAACACTAGTAATTGTGTTGGATTCATTACACATAATTGTTCTGCAAACCATATTATTACAGGTATTCGCACACAAGGTCACGAAATATTCGAAACATACACCCAACAGTACACGATTTCAACCAGTCTTGACGGCATAGAATGGCAATATGTAACTGCAGATGTTGGGGAGGACTATATGCTTTCTGGAAACACTTATCATGTTTCTATTGTCACTAATGTGCTGACTCAATTCGTTCTTGCTCGATTTGTTCGGTTGTATCCAATTACTTTCTTTGGGAGTTATCCGGATTCGGTAGGCTATCGATGGTTGTCCCCTGCCAACAGATGTGTGAAATTAAAATTGTTAGATTTTGACTGTTAAAGATAATAGTCTCAATTGCGTGTGACATGAAAGTCATATTTCTACTGTCGAGGGTACTTAAATCGTAAATAAAATATGTTCTATACTTACACAAAATATGTTTTATTTTATATTTGCTAACAAGTGCTTAATAGTAATTCAAGCCAAAACTATATATTTATTATCTGCATACCATATAACAATAACAATACCATTATACTATGTGACGATATGCTATTAGTAGGTAATTTTTTTTAAAATTCAAACCATACATGAATGTTTAGAATAGTTATTTCTTTGGTGAATTAGTTGAGGAATATGTATATATTGTATATATAAAGCTGAAAACAAAAATGATAACTCTATGCAAAAAATATATTTATACATCTTGTTGCCAAAAACACATTCTCTAATAGAGTGACAGCAATTAATACTAGTTCTTACTGTTTCGAATCATTTAAAAGGCGAATTATACTGTAATATTTCTGGTATTGTTTATGTTCACCTGTCAGTATGAATACCTTAGAATTGAAAATTCAACATCTGCAAAAATATAACAACAAATAATTGACGATTGCATTAATTCATGGAACCCCGAATCGATAAAAACAACACTACCTTATATATTCATCATAGCACGTGAGGGTCGGGGTTAATAATATGTAACAATACTTAGTTTTTGCATTCTAGCTTCTCTGCTATGTATGTGCAATCACGAACTGAGTGTTCATCGGTATACCATCAGAATTTAACAATGGCGACGCTACTTCATCCAGGACGTTACTATTTGAATTGAAAACCCGAACCTTATTTTGATTTTATTTTTTCAGGTGAATAATCAGCAAATTAAGAAATCAAATAAATAAGATATTTGATTACACAAAAAATCACTTCAAGGGAATGATTTTTGCGAAAGAATATTGGTATTGTAAAATGTTATATACTTCTCGTGTATAAAAGATAAGATACAAACAGTACAATCTTAGTAAATATAACACTTACAAACCATATGACACTTAAACGCATTTTGTCCCTAGCCCACCCATCTAAAAATACACGTTCTCTACCATGTGATTTGTACAATTTAAAGCTCACAGATACTATTTTTAGTGAAGAATACTTTATAAAACACATCACTCATGATTCAACACGTGAGTGAATGAGACAAAACATATGATAACTAGATCAATATTGTAAACGAAAAAAACATTGTATTGTAGAAACAATGCCACTTTTTAAAGATACGCAACCAAAGTGTTCTGATAGATTATTTTAACATGCCTAGTATTATACATGTATAGAATAACTAAACAGTCAATAAGCTGCATACATGCCATTAGTTCCTATCATTTTGATTGACAAATCAGTTGAAATAACTATGAATAATAATGAATGAGACTATGAGTGAAAGTAAAAGAAGTAGGTATGTGTTAATTCATTACATATATTCTGATGTGGTCAAAAATGGAGGTTGCTGATTGAAACAATGTCGTTTGAGTTGTTGTTTGATTTACTATTTAAATTTTGTCATTTTCATATTGGGCTCAAATATTTCAATGTCAGAAGTGTGTCAGAAATGTGTTAGAAGTGTTAGTATTTGGTAACAAAATTACCTCGAATGTTTTCTTTATAGCTCAACAATTCTAAATTAACATTTAGAAAATTGTAATCAGAATCAGAATATATGTAATGGCTCAAATATTTCAATGTCAGAAGTGGGTCAGAAGTGTGTTAGAAGTGTTAGTATTTGGTAACAAAATTACCTCGAATGTTTTCTTTATAGCTCAACAATTCTAAATTAACATTTAGAAAATTGGTTAGCTTCAAATCTTAGCAATTCTTGTTAAATATATGTCACAATAAGCATCGGTTGACTAGAAATTGTCTATGTAGATTTATGATGAACGAGTATGAAAATAGAAAGAGATGCAACGTCACATAGATTTGAAACAAAGCAGGTTATATGTACAAAGTCACTTTACCCGTACTCATAACTTTGTCCATTGCATTCATGTCAGAAACATATCAATGATTCACAACTATAAATATTTGTACCTTCTATTATGCTCAATCCCTGAATTTTATTTCCAGGAATCCAATACTAAATAACATGGATTTTATCCTGCAGTTCTAGTTATTGCTCCCACATTTTGAATAAAAACTAATCATGCTGAATGCATGTATTATATGCTTCGCGTCATGAACGAATAGGAATATGAATATGTAGCATTACATGGATTTGCAACAAAGCGAGTGTAAATTTACAAAAACACTTTCCAAATTACGAATGGACCGGGTCAGGATCAGCAGCATCTGTGGTAACACAGATCCTTGATTTATTTTCTGAAATTTGCAATAAATAAGATTGATACTAAAAAAACAGAAAAAGGTGCATAATAGTTGTAACATCTTACTCTTTTGTGGATTTAACGAATTCTGCCAAGTAAAAAAGGCAAAACAGGCTCTCATTGGTACGGGGAATAAATGCCGCGGCGAAGCAAACCCTAGTCTGAACTCAAGCTACTGAACCACGGGCTTGGGCAAAGGGTCTAAAGTGCGCTCAACATTTCTACGTTGAAAATATAAAAATAAACTTTGAGAGCTCCTTGAATCTGTTCGAAGCACCCTCGTTCAGAAATAAGTCTTATGTCTTGATAAATGATGCAATAGTATTACAACCGATTATGTGATTTTGCCATTTTGCAAAGTCACTCCATCCTAGGTCATGCATTTGCCCATGATATTTATCTCAGAAATATATTAATAATTCACAAGTAAAATATTTATATACAATCACGTATTTTAACATATTGTTATTGACTGTTGGCATGACCTTCTATTATGCTCGAGCCCCTTAATTTTATTTCCAGTAGTCACATAAGTATTGTTGATCAGATATTATTTGCACTAACTAGCATTTAACAAACATCAAAAGATTGTTTTTAGGGAAAGATATACATAATTAAGAATAATTGTATAGATCTCCACAACAAATAAAAGTGTATCTGGCTGTTCTAATTATTGTTCCAGCACACACAGACTAAAACAACAAAAAATAGGGAATACTTTTAATAAGGAAATATATTGTATGAGGAGAAACGTCCTCGATATTGTCCTTTAGTTATATGGATCTGTGTGACACAAACTTTGTTATAATTATTTATGCTGTATTCAGTTCAAGATATAAGACTATGTGTGAATAGATGCTGGTTCTAATGATGTTACACCCCTATTATTATTGATCTTATTTACCCTACAGGACCAAATCATTCCAGGTTTAGTGTCTAGTTAGTTGGCAGTTGGAATACAAAATGGGCAATGAAAAACAATAACAAGCATGTGTCGTTTTCAAAGAATTGTTTTGCTAGCCAACTTTTGTCAATAAGAAATGTAGATACTTATTCCAGTTTCCTGGAGTAACATTTCTTTATGCTTATATACTCAAAAATAAATAATTAGATAAAAATGTTCAAAAAGTAAAAAAGATAGTTGAATTGAGTACAATGCAGGCAGCTGAATGGTTTTACTTATCATTAGGAATATGTTGCTCAAGGAGCAACATGTTCTATCATATGTTCCCAAGTTGGAGAGAAGAAGCTTTGCTTGAGTTCAAAATGTCGTAACCAATATTCATCTAACAATTGATCAATAATTAATGTGTGTTCCATTTAACGCTCTTTACGAAAAATGTATCATCCTGCAAATACCTGCATGGTTGTTCCAGATATTGTCCTTAAATTAAAAAAATGTGTTCGGGTTCAGAAATTAATGCGTAAACATATTTATCGTCATGACAAATCGATCCATTTTTCCGCTCAAATCCCTTTATAACACGACATATTGTTATCGTCAACAGCAGTGAGCGTCTTGAAGTGACCTGACACACATTTAATATTTCAGTTTATAAAGCATGGCAAGTCACATTCCTTGGATTGCAATAGTTATTGTAGTGTTTATTACTCATACAAGAGCAGAAACAAGCTTTACCAAATATAAAGTAATCAGAAATAAAAGAGCGGATTTGGATGCCATATCTCTGACGGACCATTGCAGCATAGCGGAGTGCTCAGTGAGGTGTACTGAAACTGATGGGTGTAGAAAAGCTAATTGGTTTGCAAATACATGTGAGCTCCTTAGAGAACGTGAGGGAGATGTAACACTTGTGTATCATGACCAGGCATGGTTTCTGTGTGAGTATATATAGTAAAACAAACTCAAAACCTTCAACAAGTTTACTCAATATATCTGATACGACCAATAGTAGCCTTTAACCGAGCATTAAAATATGTTGACATCAGTAACTGGTAAATGTTTTTGGTAAATGTTTTTGTTTTTTTTAAATTACTTTTTATTGTGTTTCCTATTAAATAATTATTCATTTTGCTTTTTAAATTGATTAGTTCTATAGAAGCTAAAATTAAAGGCGGCATATACCGGCGGCGGCAATGAATTAAACTGAATTGATACTTGATTTTTTATTTTTACAGATGTAGAGGCGTCATGTGATGTATCATGTGATGTGATTTTTTAATTTTTTTTTTAATGTGATTTTTATTTTCACAGATGTAGAGGCATCATGTGATGTATCATGTGATGTGACACATGATCTCATTTCAAGCGCCGAATACGGCATCCCAGACTCGGCCCTCACAGCTTCATCAGAGTTGGACCCGAGCTTTTCAGCAACCAATAGTCGGCTCAATTCAAGCGTCGACCCCTGGATTGCACATTATTCTGATGGATATGTGTGGATTCAAGCTGAATTCATTGAAAACCGCATCGTCACATCGATGCGCACACAGGGTGATTTGCGTGGATATCATGTCACACAATATTATATATCAACAAGTATCGACGGCATAGCATGGGAGATTGTTAAAGATGAAAACGAAGAAATCTTGTTTTTTGAAGGAAATAATGATGGAATATCCATTGTCACGAACACGCTTCCTGAACCCGTCATCGCAAGATTTATTCGATTGCACGTATTTGGCTTGTATAACTATGCTGCCCTTCGCTGGGCAATCGACGGCTGTCCGATATCAGTTTGAATTGATATTTTGGAACAATGTCTCATGATAAATATTTTTTAAAATGTTTACCATATGAATAGTTGATGATTGATTATGAAATGTGCATACCGATTTCAAGATAGTTATTGCTCAAATATTTCTCCGTCGTGAAATATTTGAGCGATTTGACCTAATAGCTTCGGTTATGAGCAAAAGAGGAAAAAACTATTTTATCAATCAAATGCTGCTTGAATGCATTGAGAATTTAAATATGAATCGATGTGAAATTCCTAGCATTGTCAATCTTTTTTTCTTATTAAGAATGAATTTGAATGTTAATAAAACAATAATACACCTTACAGTAGTATTATTAGACGTTCCGAGACTCTATTGATAATACCTATATGAATGTTATTACCAGCACATATGTCTGATGGCGAAATAACATAGGTAAAACATTTAAACTTTAGTAAAAGACATTATAAATCAAACTATTTCTAAAATAATTATTAATTTAAATTTAATTTTCAAATTAATCATAAAATTACGATATATCAGTTCGATATACGTTTGTTTTATAAATCTTATACATTTATTATGCGTTTTCCATATACTGTTCAGTTCTTCTAAGCGACCATACATAGTATAAATGTATGGTATGACAAACATAAGGCATAATGGGTAGATAGTAGTATTCTTTATAGCGGTATATATTTAAAGATATTCATATCAGTACTTTATGAAACGTAATAAAGTTATACTAGAAATGTAGTACCGCAAGGTGGCCTGAGATTTATATAAACTAATTTAAATAGTTTATTCCACAATTTCATGATAGCACACCCATTCTTTTAAGATGTACTTTCCACCAAAAATGAAACTATGCATAGTTTTTATTCAAACAAACAATTATATGTATTCCCTATTTCATACCCCCTTTTGTCATCTTTCATTTATTAGATTTATCTTTAGGAGCCCCTTTATATTGAAACATGGAAAATATAATATATAATATAAATATAAATTGTATTGAAAATGTACATGGTTGATAGCTTATTGCAGCTGTAATTGTGCATTCGAAATAGTGAACAGTTTGGAAATTACTAAGAGATACTAAAATTTACCTATGTAAATGCAGAGAAACATTGTCATTGATTAATAGCCGAAATATCTATAGTTGGTTTATTTAACAAATATACGTACAAAAACATTATAACATGAATCATTTTCGTAATATTACTGATTAGAGTACGGTAAATATATATAAAATATTCATATTGCGTTAAAAATTCATTTAACCATAACACCTTAGTTTAATTCAAAGATAAACAATTTATTAAACATAATTCATAATTTCTGTTCATTATCACAGATATGCTAATTTACATGACATAGCTTAACTATAATCTTTAACATTTTTTAGCGGAATTTCATTAAATGTTGACAATAACTAATATAGTTTAATTGCGATTTTAAGTTACTCCAGATGAAGAGGTGTCACGTGATGTGATCCACGT
>LQRL01011164.1:0-10105 GCA_001703475.1 Hydroides elegans | reverse complement strand
GGGGGGGGGGGGGGGGGGGGGGGGGGGGGTTATAGTCGGAGTTGAGACACTGCGCAAGCGCGTTGAGAAAGGCGTGCTTATGGCACAGGATATTAGCAAGAGGCGACTGAAGGCGTCACTGAGTGTGTAACAGAGGGGGCGGGGTATAAGTGTATATACAGCACTGTGACCGCTTTAATGGACCATGGCATACACGATTTCCTAGGGATAATACGAAGGAATCTGAGGATTTTCGTACGCAAATAAGCATATATGTATATATGTTGTAGTCAATCTGTGAAAACCGCGTATGTTGACATTCGCTGAATTTTTCAGTCAATGTCAACATACGCTGGTTCACTCAGCTAATGTCAACAATGCCTAAAATGTCCAGGCCTTGTCAGTATACGCTGAATTTAACCCCGAAAAATTACACAGATTGACTTAAATAATATTCGAGAAATAAATTATGTTCGCAAAGCAATAACACGCATTTACTTTGATGTATTAAATTTTATTGAATTGTTATGCTTTGGGATCAACTTAGTCTCAATAATAGGACTATATAAGGTGAATATAAAAGACCTTTAAATATATAAATAAGAGCGTTTCTGGATTTGATTGCACAATTGCAATAGTAATCTAAGCATAGTGAAATATGGGGGTTTCTTTAACATAATTCTAATTATGTGTGTTGAATATTGCTAGCAATGTCTGCTCCTTTTGATAAATCTGATCAATCCGCAATTGCCTATTTCTCGGTCTTTTACACATGATGATCATAATGATAAAGGGCATTTTAATTCATAATATAAACGTTGTTCGATTCGATTCCATAATTGCAATTGAAATTCGAGCATTATGACTCATGGGTTTAGTCCATACTATAATTCGAATTATGTACTGCACATTGCGATCTATAAATGATCCTTAAGATAAATCTAATCAAACCAAAAAAGCATTGTCTTGGGTCTGTTAAACAGTTATCACAAACGAAGCATCACATTTCATAACACTAATCCTATTATTTAGCCTTTATTATTTTGAAATATATCTTTGGTCTATTTTAGTATCAGTTTATTACCCTATGAAAATACATTTAATTCTTGTTCATAGCGTTGATTTCAATAAGCATACAATACGTTTAGCCTATCGCAATAACTTTTTCAGCGAAAATCATATCAGTCAATCTGTGAAATTTTCGGGGCAAATTTCAGCGTATGTTGACAATGCCTGGAAACTTTAGACATTGTTGACATTCGCTGAGTGAACCAGAGAATGTTGACATTAACTGAAAAAATCAGCGAATGTCAACATACGCGGTTTTCACAGATTGACTACGACATATATATATAATTCCCAGCTTGCACAAAACTTCATCATGACCTCATGTTGATCTTATATGATTTATTTTATCCGCATTCTTTATTGTTAGGCTTTTGGCATGCTCACAAAATATTAAAACGAAAATAATCATACTTTAATGTAACTTAATGAATATGTTTATTTGCCTTAAAAGTTACTTTAAAGTATACATGAATATTGTTAAAAAGGGAAATTTGGATGTGTTAGAACTCGTTTGCAGGTCAGTTTGCGTTATCACAGATAGCTCAGCTTGAAGACATCACTGAAGACAATAGTGAAGAGAATTCCAATGCAAATACAATGAATAATCCGACCAATGAGGTTGGCGCAATGCCAGGGACTGATATGACAATGAATGCGCAGAGCATGTCACTAGATACCATGGAGCCAGGTGATAGCCCCCCTGATTCAATGCAAAATACTCAAAGCGGGAGTGTAGACATGGGTGTCAATGGGAACGGTATGTCCGAGAACGGTATGTCCGAGAACGGTATGTCCGAGAACGGCATGTCCGAGAACGGTATGTCCGAGAACGGTATGTCCGAGAACGGTATGTCCGAGAACGGCATGTCCGAGAACGGTATGTCCGGGGTTAGTATCTCAGACTCTCCTGATGGCTCCTCGCAAGATAGCATGGAAGAGGGCCATGGCGCCATGAACACCCAAGACGGTTCCATGGATACCCCTCAGGACATGGCTCACGTGGTAGATGAGACTATGCAAGAGGGGGATGGTCACGAAATGCAGGTTGCCGCCATGGAGATGGAAGGAAAGGAGGAGGGGGGTGAGATGGTCATTCAATCCATGACTGCCAATGGCGCCGGGGGAGAGCAGAGTGCAGCAAATAGTGGTAGGTGCAGTATTTTTGACAGAATCTAGCTGTAGTTTGCAATGCGACGAGTTCCAGAAAAAAAAACATAATTAACATTCTACTCCCGTGTTAATGTCAATATCTTCATTCTTCATCGTGGGCTTGTGTTTCAATTAACTGGTATATTGAGGATGTGTGTCTGAACTTTGTCTAACAATTACTATACATGTATATTATTAGTCATGTTATTTCATTATCGTCACTTCTTGATGATATTGCAGATAATAATTATGTACTCATTGATTATACTGGTATCATAAAAAAACCGTTGATGTAACTATTTTTAATGCTCTCACTACCTATAGAGTCCCCAAGTAATGCCGCGACCGACGAGCGGAATTGCGGGCTGCCCGCTATTGCGCCCAAGCGACCCACGACAAGCAACGAAAAGATCGTAGGCGGCGTTGAAGCCATTGCGAACAGCTGGCCTTGGCAGGTAAGTCAAATATCCATTCCGATTACCAGTTGCGGATCCGGAAATTGTTAACTCTTGGGTCGGGGTGTCATTAAGAACATTGGAGCCTGGCAGGTCTCGCCACTTCTCCTTTTCATCGTCCTTTGGTCGTCCTAATAGCGGCGTTCTTAACGTCTGTTTATGTTATATGAGCGGCCTTGTTAACTAACGTGTCTTGTCGAAAGGGATAGTTAGGACGCAACATACATGTATGATTTACTAATTCAGGTCTCCTCTTCTGTCCATTTTAATCCTCAGCCTCCTGTATAAGGACCCACCGTTTGCATATCAAAGATGGTCTGCTTCAAGGGCGAAGCCTGAAAATGTTTGACTATATAGAGCCGAATAGGGTCAACACTAGATGTTTGATATTTTACATACTTATTTCCCACTTTAACTTATAAATATAGATCAGTCTCTTGAATTTGTTTTCTCCGTTAGCTTATTTGTTTCTTTCATTTGCATATCTAAGATTATCTTCCCACAACCAGTTTCTATCATTTGAAAAATCATCCAATCTAGCAGATAGGAAGAACATTTACTGAAATTGTATCTAGACAGCATCGTATGTTCTGGAATTTCAAGCACTTCTAAATTATATATTTGTAATTTGAATATATATATATTTTTTTAAAAAATTCTCCGTAAGCATTATACGGGATGCATGGTGTAAGCTGATATAAAAGAACATATTCTTCGATGTATCGATTCGCTTGCTTCCCATTGTAGGTGGCACTTGTGGTGGAAAACCGGTTCCTTGTGTGTGGCGGCAGCCTCATCAACGATCGATGGGTCCTTACGGTGGCCCATTGCTTCTCCAGGTACGTCATTGGAAACAAAATCAACCCATTGATTTTATTTAATTAATTAATTACCAGTTAACTCTTGATGGAAATAAGATAAATTATGTTTATATTCCCTTGTTTGTATGAATGTAAATGTACTTTATACCGGTGTATATAAAACATATCGAATCTGTAATAAAAATTAATTCAATAACTGAGTCGCCTAAAACAGTGTTACGTCACACTTTTGCCGTGGTTTTGCCGTTATTCACATTGTTAGGTTATTAACATATGAATGTTTCTTCCGAATATGTGCCATATACTATCTCAGTCCTTAATATCGCCATCCTTTTCAAATATGCACCCATCTCGCCCACCTTTTTTTTTCACGCAGTTCACCCGACCCAAACCAGTGGCGCGTCCGTGTGGGCGAGCATGACCTTGGTCGCCGCGAACGCACACAGCGTGACCTTGCCATCTCGCTTATTCTCACGCATGCGCAATACGACCCACTTACCAACGAAAATGACATTGCGCTGCTAAGGCTGGCTGATCCCGTGCAATTCCAGCCAGAAGTGTCGCCTGTTTGTTTGCCTCAAAGTGGAGATGGCCGCGTGAACAGGGATGTCAGGGTGGGACAGGAGTGTGTGGCGACGGGATGGGGTGATACATTAGGTGGGTGCTATTTTGATTGATCAGCAGTAAAATGAATGAATTCAATGAAGATGTCCGGAGGTGTAATGATGAAAAGAAGTGTTCGTATTTGTTTATCGTACACGATAACGTTTCACTAATTTCACATAAACAGTCGTCTTACAAACTAAGACGCGGATTAAACAAATATTAAACCGGGGGGTGCCAACGGTATAAGATATCAGGGCGAAGGCGGTTCTGGGGTTGTTTGGCGACATTTTTTTTTTATTGTTTTCGTTTCTTTCTTTTTTTTTCTTTTTTAAACATATAAAAGCGAACTCACCGTTTGTTTCAGGCACGGGTGAGCAGGGCGTGCTGAACGAAGTGGCCGTGCCCATCATCAGCCAGCGCCTCTGCAACAGCACGCGCTACTACGGTGGCGCCATCACACGGGATATGTTGTGTGCCGGGCTCAAGGAGGGCGGCAAAGACACGTGCCAAGTATGTGCCATTACATATAACTGTGATATAAAAGGTCACTCGGTTTGTACGAGTAACTATGAGTAAATGCCTAACTTATAAATACATGTTGTCAGTTCAATGGTCAGACCTCAACTGAGGTTTATTCATCATAAAGATGCAGAGGTCGTCACGCAACGCAACGCAAGTCGTGACGCAACCACATAACGTCATACGCAATGCGGGCTACACCCCGACTTGCAGGGTGTTTAAGGCATATGGGGACGACAGCTATTAGTATTACTTCACATAACGATACGAATCAAGAGTGGCAATATGTGGCATCTAATATTATAAGACCTCATGTTTCCAGAAAAATAAGGAAAATAGTTGTCCCGATGGGACCGCAACTGATGTCCCTCCTGGGCGGTCCCCATATTATTTTCATTTCATGCTTTAAGTGTTTTGGACGTTTAAATAAGCTTTTAAAGAAGTAAAGTGACACAATTATGTGTTGTCATATGAAAATGAGCTTTTTAATGTAATTATTACGTCGCGGGGAAATCACGGCCATTGACTTAAGCCCTGTGACGCGTGTTATGTTGTCTTTATTAAAATAACGTTAAGGATGAAATATATAATGCTCGTTATGATATACATCACTGTCCATTAACTAACAAACCTTTTGAATGTTTATACAATCCTGCGCTATTATTTGTGAAGCTATCTCACAATCTCATTTGTTACGATTCTATATTCGCTTCAGATAGGTTTGTTTCTGATGTGTTATTCATCTTTTCAAGATTCCCCGACATCGAAAACTTCAACTGTCTAATGCAAACAATCTTTTGCCTTTGAACATTGACTAATGAATAATTGTTAAAGTGCACTGTATTGTTATCAAATATTGAATGATACATGTATATGTCGTAGTCAATCAGTGAAAACCGCGTATGTTGACATTCGCTGATTTTTTCAGTCAATGTCAACATACGCTGGTTCACTCAGCGAATGTCAACAATGCCTAAAATTTCTAGGCATTGTCAACATACGCTGAAATTTGCCCCGAAAAATTACACCGATTGACTGATATGATTTTCGATGAATAAGTAATTGCGATACGCTAAACGTATTGTATGCTTATTGAAATCATCACTATGAATTAGAATAAAATGTATTTTCATAGGGTACTGAACTGATACTAAAATAGATCAAATATAAAGTTCAAAATAATAAAGGCTAAATAGTAGTATTAATGTTATGAAATGTGATGCTTCGTTTATGATAATTGTGTAAAAAGTATTGTGTATTGTATCAAAAGGATCAGGCATTGCTATCAATATTCAACACACATAAATCGAATTATGTTAGAGAAAACCCCATATTTCACTATGCTAAGATTACAAATGCAATCGTGCAACCGAATCCAGAAACGCTCATATTTATATATTTAAATTAGATGTCTTTTATATTCACCTAACATAGTCCTATTATTGAGACTAAGCTGATCCCAAAGCATAACAATTCAATAATATTTAATACATTAAAGTAAATGCGTGTTATTGCTTTGCGAACATAATTTATTTCTCGAATATTATTTTAGTCAATCTGTGTAATTTTTCGGGGTAAATTTCAGCGTATGTTGACAATGCCTGGAAATTTTAGGCATTGTTGACATTCGCTGAGTGAACCAGCGTATGTTGACATTGACTGAAAAATTCAGCGAATGTCAACATACGCGGTTTTCACAGATTGACTACGACATATATATATTAATGTATTGTAAAAAATAGTCATGCGTTTATGCTTTTCATTTGGTAAAACATGTTACATTGCGATGGCAATTAGCATTCATGCGTTTATGCTTGTTATTTAGTAAAACAAATTTTTAATTGTTATGTCAATTAGCGATCATGCGTTCAACCTTGTCATTTAGGAGAACACACTAAATTGTTATATCAAATGGCTTTTTGCATTAACTTGTTTATAACTTGCAGGGAGACTCAGGCGGCCCCCTGGTTTGCCAAGAGGAAGATGGGGATTCGGGGAGTCGCTGGGTGCTGATGGGGCTGACGAGTTTTGGTGAGGGGTGCGCGCGCCCGCATCGGCCGGGTGTTTACACGCGGGTGAGCGCGTTCTCTGATTGGCTGCAACATAATATAGGCGCTGTACGGGTGCGTACACGGAGGTACTACGAGGCGCTTGTGCATTATGCCTAGACCCGAACCAAATGGGGAGGGGGGGGGACATATATATTGGAAGACACTATATATGAAAGTCGAACGTACGCGTCGGTTCTACCAGCTAGGCGCTTGATTGGTCACTACACCTAGCGACCATCAAGAGCGGGACCTTTATTCTCCGCTTGGGCCTTAACCACTTCTTCCATCATTTTACATTTATTTTAAGTGTAAGGTTAAAGGATGTGAAGAATATGGGGTCTGATCTGTGCCTGTTGTCTAGAGCTCATAATCATCGTATATACTGCTTATGGTAGAATTTTATATCAACACATTCCTGCTACTGCTTTGAAATTTGGCTTTCTGTGCGGTAGGGTCGTTTCGCTACGCACAGGGAACTATATCAGGCGTTAGTCTGTGTTTGTTATCGTTTCTAAAGTGTAATGTAACTACATGTTTGTATCATCATCATCATACAAACCTTTGTTGGCAGTCACAACGGTGCTGAATTTATATAGATATTGTAGGTATTAGATATGTATTTTAAGAAAACTATCTGTGTGCGTTTATTCAAATTGTAGATGTGATTTGGCTATTGTCCATCGCAATGATCAATTGATGAGTATTTTCACACGCACTGAATATATACTTGGACTGTCTCATCGTTTCATAATCATAATTCTTAATGCGCCATTAGTTAAATCATTGAAGTTGAAATGGTCAAACATCATTAAATCATACATTTAAACAGTATCATTATGTGTTTATTTGTTCAAATTATATATTTATACATGTATATCAGGTAAACCTGCTGTTTTTATCGTGCTAAAGACGAGGTATACATACATAAATGTACCCTTACATGAATAGAAATAAATTACCCGTGATTTTACTTGTCCTTTTATTGATCGAATTAAGACACTAAGATCGAATTATTGATCAAAGTAAGACTCCACGGTTCACTACGCCTAGCGTCCATAATATTTTGCTGTGTGCTTGTGTACATGTAAAGATAGCTTATAATCACCGCATACATTGTTAATGGTACTAGTATATCGCCATGATCCTGTATGCCAAATAAATGTAAATGCTGTTCAAAGTCTAACCCAAAAAGCAAAGGCCACCAGCCACACAATGCTTATAAGCATCCACACACAAAAGAGCAGCCGATCCAACATCGCGGCCACAAAGCGCCACTCGTGTCTTCGCAGATCGAGGCCCTCGAGCCTTGCACTATGATTAATAGGGTCATCGGCGGTCATGCGGAAAAGCCTTGAGAGGAGGCCGGCCAGGTTGCGTAGGGCTTTGGGTGCCTCGATGCGGCTTCCGTCGTAGCCCTTGCCGATGTGGATGACGAGGCACGCGGCCATGGCTGAGAGGGTGAGCAGGAACATGCCCACCAGCACAAACACGACTGAAATCATTCATTGCTATGTTAACATTTATAGAGCACCTGTTCAAAGTTATATACAAGCGCTGGATTTGTAAAAGAAAGGAGGGCAAGCTGTCTAGTAACGCCGTTTACAGAAAACATTATAATGAGCCCCTCTCATGCTTTCCTTAAATAACTCATATGAGGTCATGATGAAGTTGGGTACAAGGCGGGGTGGTACTAATACACGGGAATATTCTATGTCATTTTCTCAATCGGGATACAACAGGAATACACAAGTCTCACATTCGGTGTTGTTCAAAGGAGTTCATATGTCACATTCGGTGTTTTTCAAAAGGAGTTCATATGTCACATTCGGTGTTTTTCAAAAGGTGTTCATATGTCACATTCGGGATACAAAAATGAATACAAATGTCACATTTGGTTGTTCATAAACTGATCACAATATCTACAAAACGCTCACTTGGTCCCTCGATTCACGGATTTATTTTGTTCATCTAACTGCACATGCTCCTCGTTAAACATTTCCTGGTGCATTGGTTGATCATAGTGTCTAACCTTTCCGCAGTCATAACATAAATCCTAACCACATAGATGCAAGTGTTTCATTAACTGATAGCGAGTTCTGTCCCGTTCATCTCCAAGACGCTATCCTTGTTTTGATAACGTTCTCAACAAAAACGTTCAAATCATGCTTAGATTTACCAAAACATACAGGCTGGTGGGGTGACGAGCTGATCTTGGCCAGTGGTGTTCATAGATGTTCATCATGGGTGTTCTCCTTGTCGGAAGAGTTTTACTGTGACGGCCGTGACAGGGGGTAGAGACTCGAGAAATAAACGGACGGATCATCTTCAAAACTTTATTAGTAATCCATCGTAAAACTGATAACAAAACATAAAACACAGATTTAGGGATCATATTACATACACAGAAATTCGACATAGATACTGATATTAGAAACATAATATAATAGCTACGATTTACGACATTTACTTTCATTAATTCCAAAAGACAACTCAATACGAGGACTTATTCCTAACGGATTACATTGAGACTTTACCATATGATAAAATATATCATTTACCTCTTTGCCGTTTATAATTCTTCTTCTATCACGACTGTCTACGATATTACTTTAACATTTTCCTTAACACACACCCTGACCGATTTGAAACGATTTGAAACGATTTATTTCGGTAATCATATGATTAATGCGAAATATAATAAAAGAACAATACTTAAATAATAAGTCACACACAATTAATCGAACTCCTTCAAAAATATCATAGGAAAAAACGCTTCGATACTACATAGCACGATAAGAAATAATATATGGAATCAAAGATAATCAAAATATTAGAAATTAATCGTTATATGACAAACTAACATCTTAAACGAATAGATAATTAAATAAATCAGTAAATGAGTATCTTCATGGAGGGTTTAACGAGAAAATTAGCAATTTTAATATCTTCGTCTTTTCAAATATTGATTATTCTACAATGAGCTTGGCGTAAATCTATTAGGGACAAAAAACGCAAAGGGACATTCTACAACGGTAAACGGTATTTTTATAATCTACAACGCCATTCATACTGTCAAAATGATTAAAACTAGATATGAACCATACAGTTATCAAACTAACAAAATACTGACGGGTACAACGAAACTATTTACAACCTTATGTACACAAACTAGTAATTTTTCATCGAAAAATAAATGTATTTAGCCAGGTTGGCCATCGTTCCTGGGTCTCTACTACTAATTAAATTTAAAAATGAGATAAAACTTATTCTTGCAAGAAATTCTCTTGGAATAAACCGATTTCTGAGGGCAGTAAAATTTGGACAAATCATTATGTGATGATATTCGTTACCAGTCTAATTTAAATTACATTTCCTACATTTACGTTCAATTCTTGGGATTCTAGGGAATACGTATCTTAATTTTTCGATCTCTAGCTTATGGTTAGAGGTTCTGTAT
>LQRL01011163.1:1021-11747 GCA_001703475.1 Hydroides elegans | reverse complement strand
CTCGAAAACCAGCACACACAGGGCGGCATACTGCAGGAGAAGATGCGACAACGTATTAAGCAGATGGATGAACATGGGCTGCATAGCTCTGCTCAGGTATTTACTTTGTATATTATAAGCGCTCGTTTAGGCGCCTAAACGAACTCGAAAACCAGCACACGCAGGGCGGCATACTGCAGGAGAAGATGCGACAACGTATTAAGCAGATGGATGAACATGGGCTGCATAGCTCTGCTCAGGTAAACATCTAGTTTAATCCCTTGATGAATATTCTTGATGAATATTCTTTCCCAATTTAAAGAAATGAATTTAACTAGCCAAGAATAGTGTCGCATGTATTATCACATCCGATGCGATAATGCATAAAGCACATGGATGGTCACATGGGCTGCATAGCTCTGCTCAGGTAAACATATAGTTTAATCCCTTGATGAATATTCTTTTCCAATTTAAAGATAAGCACATGGTTTTAATATAGTATATGAATTTAACTAGACGAGATGCGATAATGCATAAAGCAGAACGATGAACATGGACTGCATGGCTCTGCTCAGATAAATTAAATTCCCCCTTTATGAATCATTCCTTGATTAGCACTGGTATCGGAATTTATTGCCATAGAAACACATGGAATTTATAATCAATTTACAATATATGATTTAAGTTTCAATTTACCTGTTAAAACATTAATACTCAATATATTTGTTACTACTCCTTCTCTTCTTACAATGATACACCCTGTTCTCCATTATCATTGCTAACGCGATGGACATAATTGTATAGTAAAAAGTCAACAATTAAGTTAAGAAAAAACACGATAAGCATAATTTTATGACCAGTTTAATATCACAATATACCACACATCATTAATCCTAACACTAAATATATGCATGTAATTTACTAATTTCTAATTTTTAAGTTATTGGTCAGTCAAAGGTGTCTTATAGATTGCTCTCATTTTCAAGCAATCCTTCTGCCTCCTCATTTAATCTCGGCTCCTCACTTTCCCGTTCAATCCTCAATCTCATACAATGATACACCATGTTCTCTATTGTCATTGCTAACGCGATAGGCATAAAACATTCGTTAAAGAAGTCTATAAAATCAATAAAAAACACGATAAGCTTAAATAAAGTACCAGATTTGTATCACAATAAAGCACGCATTATTTATCACAACATTAAATATATGCATGTAGCATCTAATTTTCAAGTTATTGTTCGCTCAATTGTTCCTTATAAATTGCTCTCATTTGCACGCATCCCTTCTGCCTCCTCATTCAATCTAGGCTCCTCACTTTCCCGCTCAATCCTCATTCTCTTCTTACAATGATACACCATGTTCTCTTTTGTCATTGCTAACGCGATAGGCATAATACATTCGTTAAAAAAATATATAAATCAATAAAAACACGATAAGCTTGAATAAAATACCAGATTGGTATCACAATAAAGCACGCATTATTTATCATAGCATTAAATATATGCACGTAGCATCTAATTTTCAAGTTATTGTTCAGTCAATTGTTTCTTAAAGATTGCTCTCATTCCCAAGCATCCCTTCCGCCTCCTCATTCAATTTCGGTTCCTCGCTCTCCCGCTCAATCCTCCTCCTGCTCTTCTTATAATGATACACCCTATTCTCTAATGTCATTGCTAGCGCGATCAGCCCAGTAAGTAACATAAACGATAGACAAACATAGAAAATGTTCAGTAACCAGGGAGACGTCGAGTCTACCCATCTCTCGTTGTTGACGTACCCAGCTACGTCACAGTAACGTCCACTGAAGTTTTGAGCACAGGTACATGTGTAGCTTCCGATTGTGTTTGTGCAGTTCGAATTGAGGGAGCAATTGTGTTGATTTGATAAACATTCGTTGAAGTCTATGTGACAGTTCTTGCCTTCGTATCCAGTGTCTTGGCATTGACAGGTATAATTGCGAAATTCGTCTTGGCATATGCCATTATGTTGGCATGGGTCCGATCGGCATTCGTCGATTTCCTTTTCACAGTGGTTCCCTTCAAATCCAGTTCCCTCACATTCACACGTATACGATTTTATCTGATCGCGACATTTGCCGTTATTTTTGCATGGATCTGATGCGCATTCATTTATGTTTATTTCGCAGTTTATGCCTTTAAATCCGGTGTTCTCACATTCGCATGTATATTTGCGCAATTTATCTTGGCATATGCCATTATGTTGGCACGGATTTGAGTCACATTCATTTATCTCTTCATTGCAACGGGGACCTTCAAATCCAGTTCCCTTACATTCACAAATGTAACCTTTGACCACATCATGACATTTCCCATTATTTTGGCAAGGATTTGATAGACATTCATCTATGTTTATTTCGCAATTGTTCCCTTCAAATCCAGTGTTTTCACACTTACAGGTGTAATTAAGGAACCCATCCTGGCATATGCCATTATGTTGGCATGGATTTGAGTCACATTCGTTTATCGGTTCTTCACATTGTTTTCCGGTATATCCCGTTTTAGAACAGTCACAATTGTAATGAGTTCGATTGGGTGATGTACAAACTCCATGATTATGACACGGATTGTCAGATTCGATGCATTTATCAGGTGCTTCACAAATGTATTTATATTCGTTTTCACGTGGTTGGCATTGCAGTTTACCACTACGTCCAAAATTGACCATAACGTGGTTTTTGTTTGTACATTTGCCTTTTATTTTATCTACCGTGTTTGTATCGGCATAACTGTTATCCTGAATCCATTTCCATCCGCATTCTGATTTGGTGTCGGTTTGTGGGCAGTCACGATATAGACCTGACCAGTAAAAGTCTCTTTTAACCATTTTCGTAACTTGTATTTTTTCATCTTCATTATCCAAAGTCATGAGATATCCGTCTTTTGATTCACAATCTTCTTTAGCTTGAGGCCAAGTCATCTTTGCTAAAGAAACATAATAAAAGTGATGCGAATAGCTATGCCATTCTTCATCAGATGTGCTCACTTTGATTAAACAAAATATGAGGATAAAATTAATAATGTTATACATTTTAAGTGTTAATGTTTTTAATTGATTAAAGCTGAATTGTATTTATTTAATCTTTCTAACTTGTCGCTAGTGATGGCGATATTGCTATGATCAGTTTTTTCTGACCAATTTTTCATTCAGATAAAACAAAAGTAAAAGTACTTAATATTTTTATGAGCAAATTTCCATACAACTTAGAATTTTACTTCCTCGTCCGATTAAAAGAGAATGCAAAACATAAATAAATTTCATGTAGAAATGGTTTTAATGAAATGTAATGAATATTAGTCCTTTGATGATGATTGACATGGAAATCGACTGCCATTTTAGTAAATATACGGTTAAATATTCTCATAAAATGACGAAAATTATAGACGAGTGGCAAGATGATTTAAAAAAAAGATAAATTGAAATATCAATTCAACGTCCCACGCTCATTCTGATAAGGTTTGTCCCAAATATAGGGGAGGATTATAGAGAGGGATGGATGAAAACAATTTAATATTTTCACTTCCAGCTATATTGAACTCTATCAATTCATACATTTACATGAAGGACCGGCGAATCCTAGCGATTTAAAATATATATTTCTAAAGATAAATTTTGCTCAAACTATATGTCTTCTATTCTTATTTTTCTCTCATTCACAGTTACTCGAACTCCTCGCCCGCGAAACCGCTTTGATGAAAGACCGTCAAATCCTCGCACGCGAAGTGGAATTCCTTCGCAAGGGCCTCATGGCAAAGGACACTTCGCACCTCGAGAAACTTCTCTCCTCTCATCACACGTTAGTCGACGATATCCTTGCGGCGGTAAGGAATGACGCGGAGAGCGGGATTAAGACTAAGGTGATTGAAGAGGTAGCAACGATGAAGAAGGACTTTGATGATTTGGATGAACTAGCAAAGGATTTTGAACAGGAAAAACTGGATGTGTCGAGTAGCTTGACGGATACGCTGTCGGATTATTAAAAAATGGGAAATGTCTAAAGCATATGGATCAACATGTATATCTCTATAGGATAAGGATATGTGGTACCAGTTAGGGTGGGGAGCGATTTCGAGCAGAGGCTGGGTGTATCGAGCAGTGTGACGGATACGCCATCGGATTATTAAAGGGGGGGGGGGGGTCCTAAGAATGAATCGTATCTGTTTCTAGATAATATTTCTAGATAATGTTTCTCTGTTTATTATACCAGCTAATGTGGTGCTCTCTTTGCGACGGGTTTCGTGCGGAATTAGTATTCATCGAGTAGCTTGGCGGGTGCGCTGTCTGATTATTAAAATCATATCGTTAAATTGTATCACTTGGAAGGCGAAAATATACATAGATAAAACCAATATATTTTGTTGAAAGACAACGGAATAGAATTGTATTTCATTTGGGTAGCGCTTGGTGAAGAAAAACACTTAGGTTTTATAGAAAAAATAAGTGTCATTAACTTGTCATTTATAATATTGCTCTCTCTATATTGTTATCAGTTGTCTGGATGCTAGATTCCCTTTCCATATAGATATACATAAAGTGAATATGTAATTGATGACTTTCGCTTTGGGTAAATTTAGTATTTAACGTCAAAGTATCAGCTTTTGCTATCATGTTATCAAGTATTTGTTGTTTCTGTATTGCAAACTTATCCTTAATTGAGGACGATTGTATTACTACGTTTGCAATTTTGTTCTCTATCTTATAACAAAGCTGTTTTTAGTAATTATATGTTTACCGGTATGTGGTAAAGTAACATGTACAGTACTTTTGAGTGTAGTTATAGGGACAGGATTTTGTTAATTAATAAATATAAAAAGAAGCTGATATATATTAAAATGTATAAATATGATTGCATGCAGCTCTGTATATAGGTCTTTCTTCTACAGGGTTTTAAAGTAGGCTATATAGTAAAATTAATTTATTTGGCCTAGGATATATCTAAAAGTAATTACGTGATAGCTTTATCCTGAATCATTCTTAAATATCTTACATTGATACACAAATTTGAATGTGTCAATAAGTTTATAGATGATAAAAATGTAAGCACTGGTGATCTTTGGATTCCGTCCGTATGTGAGATAAAATTATGTATAGGCTATACATGTACATGTACCCTACTCATAAGGAAAAATATCTTATATACTAAAATGATATTTGATATAGGCTAGACTATATACATATTGTGTTGTCTGTAATATTATGCGACTGTGATACTATATTGTAAAGTGTAACGAAAATAATGCTAAATAAAATTGATAAGTTCAATATATCCACATGCGGTGTTATTCTTGAAATAAGCTGGATCAACTTCTGTTTTGCATCATTTTATTAAAATAATAATATAAACATGCGTTTGAAAAACGCTCCTAAATGCTGATAGCTTGGTTTTTAATACTCTTTTAAATAATGATTATTTTAGCTTTCTGAATTTTTCAGAAGATAAAAAGTTCCATTATATTGAGTTAGACATATTTTAGAACTGTAATAGTTATACGAATATCTTTTTTTTTCAAAACACTCATATACATTAACACAGATTTGTATGTTTTTCATAATATTATAAATACATATATGCATAAATATTATTATATGCGTTGTATTTTTTTAATATATACAGAAACACTATTACAAAAGTGTTTCTTCAAAATCATTTAAGCGATCACTTAGAGTACAGTCTGTTATCTCGCAACGTTTTGAAAACTACCACTAAAATAAATCCAGAAATTACAACAATTAAAGTAAAAAATCGGATTCGCATATAATATGATTGACCGGTCAATATCACTAAAATTTATTTAACGAACGTTTTTGATATCATTCCAGCCCGCAATATATGTAACATAAGGCCTACTACAGGTCATTAAAGACTATCAATTTAACCAACCTGACTCGTCAATCATTAATAGTTCATGCATGAATACACGTTTAACTTTGTCTTCTACCTTGAGGCACGTCTTTCTTTTGAATTTTTAAACGGTCTCGTTCTAAAACTGAACCGTCGCCTGAGCTTCGTTCCCCGACTCGACATCGAAAGCATGGAAGAGAATATCGGTGCCACCGAATCTGAGCGATACTTCCAATTCCCTATCTTCTAGATGCGTGTCCGGACTCTCCAATACGATCGTCTCCAGGAGCTGGGCATCTGGATCTTCCGGATCATCTATATCTTCTTCCGTTTGATAGAGCTCAAAATGGACCTCGTCTTCCTCATGGTACAGTGTTTCCATCACATGCGTTATAATGTTATCGGTGTCTACGCGTTGGCCGCGTTCGATGAATATATCGAGAACTTCGACTTTGTCTTCGCCATTGATTTCTTCGATTCGCGACGGATCATGCTCATCGGGATCGAAGTCGGTGTAGGTGGCGACGCTGTAGTTGTATCGCGCAATGCGGCTTGTGATGACGTCCTCGTTGTGCCCGAAAAGGACGGCGCCTTTCATGATACACATGCCCGCTTCTTCCGGTATCAGAATTGTCACATCGTCCCCGAATTCTGAGCGGAGGAACTCCTGTAGGTAGGCTGATTCACCGAACCCACCAACGACGAACATCTTCGATATCTCACCGTCGTAGAAATTGTCGAGTATGCCCTCGAGATGGCTGCCGATTTCCGGTAGCACTTCGGCATACATGTTGCGAATCAACTCGTCTGGGATACGCAGCATGCCGTTGGAGTATTTGACCCCAAGATGCTTTCGATTTCCGATGCGTTTGATGAGACTTTCGCGCTCGTGCTTCTCAAATGTGCTGGCAAGATCGAGCGAAATCATCATGTTGATACCGGAGCCCCCTGGTTTCGCGGCGCGTTTCTTGGTTTCGAATTCAACCACCATGCTGAGCCATGTGGCAGGGTGGTCCCGTTTCAAGATGTTCATGAAATTCGACCCGTAGATTTCGTCCAGCAATGAGTAGTATTGGCGGTCCACGTACATTCCTCCCCATGGACCACCCGATGCGCCCTCTACTTCCTGTACTTTTCCATCATCCAATACTTCGTGGACAGTTATGTCAATGGTCCCACCTGCAAGAAAAATGGATGGTAAAAGTATATAAAGGCAATGGAAGTTATATATACCGACCAAACAATCAAGTTCATGTTTTTTTTGGGGGGATTGTGCGCCCTTCGTATTCTCCTTGCATGTCCATACTTGCGTTCCTATATGTTATACAAAAAAAAAACTAAATTGGTTTACCCCGTTCGCTCAATGATTTCTCGGTCCGAGGTTCATGGTGACGCTTCATATGAGTTGTTAATTTACAGTCCCTTTGTATACATGATCCATTATTTATAATAATGGACAGAAAACTAAGTAGGCTAAAGTATTCGGTCAACTCTATTAATTTAAATATTTTACAGGTGCCTCGGCTGTGCCTCGGAACTGTCCAATATTTTAATTAATGGACTGACCTCATACTTTATCCTATACGTTACAGCTTTATTTCATTCATTATTTTGATATTAGGCTGTAAACCTAGTCAAAACATTGGACATTGTCCAATATTTATAATCATTACAATAACTGATCTATTTACCGATCGGAGACCCTTCGGTCAAGGGATGCATTAAAATGTGTTTATTCTCATAACGTTGAAATTCTATTAAAACATACTTTAGAATCACTCTGTTTACATTATTAAATAGCAATCTAACCTCCACAGTCGACGATGATATACTTTTCACCTGTTTCCATAGAAACCGTTCCCCCTCCGTCCAATCCAATGAATTGGTTCAGAGATAGTGTTCTGCAGAACAAACTTGCTGCCTCGGGCTCCAAAGCAATGATCAGGTTTTGAGACAAAATATCGTCGACAAGCCCAGCCTGTCAAGAGTTCAACATAGAATTCAAAATATACAGCATAAACTTTAAGTTTTCTTTAACATAGAGCTAGACTCTATGAATCGATTGGTCAAACTTATTCAGTTTAACAGTTTAACATCATTTATAGACAACTTGAATATTATGGTATGGACCTCCTGTCCCAAAAATGTTTCCGAAATCAATTTGGTGATCTATGTTAGAAATGAGATTACCTCTTTCGCAGCTAGTCTCATGAATTTCTTTGCCGTGTCACTCCATATCGCTGGGACAGTTATGACCCAGCGAATGTAATCTTCGGAAATCCCACTGAAATACATAAAACAACATATCAATCGAATCTGCTTCCATCTTTTCAGTAGTAATTCTAGCTATATTACAGTTTTTGTGTATCTAATGGTTTTAATTCTAATCATGCGTACAATATTATAGCTTAATTGGCAAGCAAACATTAGTTTTTTTTTGTCGAATATGCTTTTTTTACATAAGACGTGCCATATACACAGAAGTTAATCAGATCGCTATTGAATTTAAATAAGGATATGTTTAATAAATCTTATATTTCTTTTACTTTGCATCATTCCTTATTTCGAATACTATCAACCAGTTTACAGCAGATAACATATAATAGACGTCTACCTTTCAAGCGTTGCGGAGATAGCCTTTATGCTATGATTTTTCATATAGGCCAAAGCCATCGCTATAATATCTACAGCGCGCCTTGCTTTCCCTGTTGTAGATTTGATTTCGACATCTGAGGTGAGCGCCTTACGTGTGAAAATATGTAAATATTTGGATTAGTTATTGTTACATGATCTTTAAGAAGTATTGATTGCAAAAATTATATTTTTATTGCCATTTTAAAAACTAAATAAGGAAACTGAAAGGTCCTTTAAAAATCTTAAAGGTAAAATTATAAATAAATATTCACCTCATGCGCGTACAACTCCATTTTAAATCTCTGAAAGAGTTGGAAGCCCTGTTGGATTTTGTACGTCTCCAAACTTGTGAAATCATTTTCCGCTTGAAATCCAAAGGATTTCAAAGAACCATCGGGTTCCAGCATAAGAGTTGTGGGTGTTTTGTATCCTTGGAAGCCTGCCTCAGCTCCCCAATTTTTGTTCATGATAATTGCGTTTTGGTTGGTTCTCATTGAAAATGCATATCCACTGAACGTGGTTCCGAAATCTATGGCAATTACTGCAATATAATCGCTGCCTGCCATTTCGGGATTTGTATACTTATTAAATGTTTATAACGAGATTGAATTCCAAATCCAGGTTTGTAAAAAACCCTGAATTTACAAAAAGTCAATGTTCTGCTTATATATAATCTATTATTTTTCTTGTAAGATTAGATGTTGGACTGACTAGAACATTTGTCTGAAGCAAATTATTAACAGAAAGGTAAGGGAAAACGAAACAAGATAATGCTATTTAAGGTCATATGCCTTATCAATATATATGCTGTGTATTGATTTAGCAATTAATGCGTAGCTGTATTTCCTTACTTTAAGTAATAAATAAGAGGAAGCATTTACCAAATTCAATATATTGAACCATGTGCCAAGAACAAATAATGTTTATATAAGGAAATAACTTAGATACCAGGGGTAAAAAAAGGTGTCCATTCTGAGCAATTATAGGTTGTAAGGTTGCGGCGTTCGACTCCGACTCATTTCAGGCGTCAGATGAATGTTGAACAAGGGTCGCGACGACGAAGTCGCACATATGAACGACATATTTACGTGGTCGTGACGTAAAATAACACATGCTTCTATTATCAACAAATGACAATGTCATTTTCGCCTTTATGCTACGTTATCAGAATGAACCTGACAGAGTGGGTGGTGGCGTCGCTAGTTCAAGGATAATTGAAAGATATCCAGTTGCAGTAAGTCGAATCGTATTACTCTTCGACGCTTAACGTTTCATTAAAAACAATCAGATATATTTAAATGATTCTCTAAACTTTTCGATGTCGGGATGGTTTGAACGATCGGAGCATCTTTCCCGGTTTTGAATCTCCGTGAGTCGTGAAAAAAAATATAAACGGACTTCTGGTCTATATTACACTAAGTCTTCGATCATTTCCTTTTTATCATGGCCCCCGCCCTTGTGTGCATGTGCGAAGATGTATCCAAAAGACTGAATAGTAACAGTGGCGGATTCAGAAAATAATAATAACCGGGGGACCAATAAAGATTACTTAGATATATTTTTTACGTAAGTATGGAAGAAATAAATGCCAACTTGTATAAAGAAAAGACTCAATGATTGTGTTCATTTATTTCATTTTATTATGTTTTTTTTTTATTAAATTAAGCACAATTAAGGTACATTTTTGACTGCTAAGCATATAAATTAATTCAATCATAGAAAAATAAAACATGAACAATAAGAATAAGTGAAGTTTTGGTTTTGATTCATATTATGGTAACAAAAACTGTGTTCTGGTGGATCTAACCAACACATTATATCAGTTTTTCGCGGTTCCACTCATAGCACTATTCCAAGGTGCTCATTCACCATAAAAACTGGCGTATAATAAAACGAAATGTTAGTTTATTTTTATTGGAATTCTGTAGGAGTACGAACTAATGAATTTTTATGTTATTGGTCTATTCCATAGGGCCTTCAGTTCATATATCTCAAATGTACCATGGAAAAGAAGATATATGATAATACTGACATAATTCCAGAAAACTTTTCTGGTTTTCAAATATCTCATGATGTGAAGTGTTACAGACTTGAACCCTATTCTGCCTTACGATATCTATAAATATCGTATCGCGCTTGTAAAACGAGAACACTTCGAGTGACACCCCAAATAAAATTTAAATTCTATGATCCCATAGTGGCCTCATGAGGCCACTTCGGTCCTACGGTGCCAAAACGGCCCGTGGGACC
>LQRL01011141.1:0-26683 GCA_001703475.1 Hydroides elegans | reverse complement strand
TTTTTAGCCACGGCTTGCTACGCGAGGCGTGGATTGTCCTACCGCTTTGCCGTTATTGATATAGTTATTTATTTATTTGTTTAGTTCGTTAACTTTTCTTTAAAATGCTACTCCTCCTAGAGTTATGGGCCGATTTTAATGAAACTTAGTATGATTGTTAACAAAGTTCTGGGGTATCTAAAAACTGCTAGCTCGTGCTTATATTGCTTATATAAGCAAATTTATAACTGCTTATATTTTCCTATTGTATCAGTCGTTCCGATTGTGATGTACAAATTTACACACCATACTATTGATTTAATGAAATCTATATCCTTGCATTAATTTTCGTCCATTATTAACTAAAACAAATGGTGTGCTGCACAGCCGACTATGACGTCATAATCAAAATAACAGCAGTTCGGCTGTTAAAGAAGACTAGATTTGAATAATAATTAAGACACCATTAAATTGATAAAATCAAATTGATATATACGATTGTGGGTATACATACGTTGTATTTCTTTGGTTATATCATTGATTGTACATACTTCTGTGATTACAGACGTATAACCCGCATCGGTGTTTAACCTGAACTCCATCAAAATCTAAAATTATGTTGTTCATTGTCTTTCTTAAAGCAATCTTAATAGACGAAACAGCTCCGATTTAATACTATTATCGTTATTGTGTCGATGAATCAAAAACCAATTTCACTGAATTTCACATGTAAATCCAAAACAGAGTGGTTTATGCTTTAGAAAACGGTGTAACCCTCAACGTTGTCTAACCCGCACCTGGGTATTTTGTGTGCATAATCAATGTATAGCCTGCGGGCAATACACTGATAATTACGGTATGACTAGGTTTTCGGTTTTCCTGTTGCATGTTCAAAAACACACAAAGGTGTGCACTTGGAGGGGTTTGGGTAATTTTACTAATGTTCAAACAAAATCGGTTAAACGTGTTATAAAGCTATACCATATAGACATGTTTGATCATTTTATATTTATAAGGGCTGACTAAAGTTGTGCAAGGTGTGGCACACTGTCCTTGGACAGTCTTGTTCTTTCATTGGATTTTTGGAGTTTCTAAAAATGCATACGTAAATCACTCTGAGAATAGTTCGTGATTGCTCATATGAAGGTTTATGTTAAATATCTTCACCATATGTTTTGAGAATTATTTTATATTTCTTTTAATATTTTCACGTTTATTATTAATGTTGGCAAAAGCACCATTTCTTTTGTGTTTACTAAAAATATAACGCGAAGTCAAATACAAATATGTATTTAGACTTAAGTGTCACTGCATTTCAATGTGTGTGTTGTGCACATATACGAAGAGCCTTTTAAGAAAAGAAAAGACAGGGAAGTATTAAAGATTAATTCCTTGTATAGTTAATAAACTGTTCCCACACGAAGTTTAAAAATTATGTTCGCATCATATTTCACTAGCTGAAATATAAGCGAATTTTCTGCTTATTTGAAAAGATTATTTAAAAATAAACTATCAAAAAATAGAATAAATTCAATGAAAATAAATACATTCACAAACATTAAAATTAATAGATTTATATGAAACCACAATTAACGGAAACGGTTTAGTTTTTATTGTTCAATCATGGTTTTATTTGCGTATCTTACCTTTTTCTGTAAATAAGTGAAATGATCAGTCCGAGAATCACTGCCATTATAACAACAAATGCCATACCGACGGCTATACCTATAAGATAAAAAATGTAATCATGTAAACACTTGGTTTATAAGATACATTTATGTACATGTACATATGTACATGTACATGTTTTCTCAATCTCTTAAATATATCATACCAATGTAGCTGATTTATCTACACAAGGCGTTTGTTACGCCGAAAACATTGGAACTGCAAAAATGAAAAAAATATAATTAGAATTGCATTTTTATACATTTCTTTTACATGTATGTATATGTAAATAGCACCAATACATGATATTCTCACCAATGGTAGTAGCAGTCGAATCACCACCTTTTTTCTTGCTCTTACTTTCGCCCGTTTGACTATCCGCATTTGGATCTGGTTCAAACTCGCCATCTCCGGTCGAAGTGGTGGTTAATGAGGTTAAATCAGTACTTGTGCCCGATGCAGATGTTGATGATGTCGACGTTTGTGTTGGCGCCGAGGTTGTTGTAGTGGTCGTTGTTGTAGTGGTTGTCGTTGTGGTTGATGTAGAAGTTGATATGGAGGTTGCAGTTGTTTCCGATGGGGGCGGAAAGGATGGCTTTGGTGGTGGCGGCGGTATGCCTTCGCCCGAACGCACACGTTGGCATTCGACAGTTAAATCTATCTTGTCTCCAGCTAATTAATTTATGGAATTATTAAATAATAATTCTTCTAATCATATTAGGTTCAAAATTAATTTGAACAATTTCGAAACTTAGCGTAGATGTCTCATTTACTTTATATATATAATAATAGGAACATAACCAAAAGTGGTGACTTAATCGTATTTATATTGTATTTTACCATTTTTATAGCTTCGAATTTATTTCTCTTCATATATTTCGTTTGCACTTTTCAAATTCAGACATTTGTTATTGAATTAATTAAGTTTTCACTTACATGTAATTGTTATAAAGCCAGCATCTTGATTTTTATTGTTTGTCATATAAAATCGGTGATACCATACATGTTGTGTATTCATATTTGGATCGGCAAGGTCACCATCCTGATGTAAATTGTTTTTTGTAACTGAGTGACATGTTGAATCAAGAGAACAAACAGTGTAGCTAATGCTGTAACAAACCCCAATACCAGACACTGAGTGGCACCGATACGTGTCGGATAAACTCATAGACGGATGAAGACTTATGTTCCTATAGTTCTGTGGCCATATATAACAATTACATCTGGAAATTTTTGCAGATATCTCTTGGTGCAACTCATCGTCCGGCAATAATGTGTACATGTTACTTTGACTAGTATATTCACAATCTGGCATATCATAGGTCACACCTAAAATAGAAAGACACAGAAAAAAAATTAATTGCATTATTCGATGATTCTTTGATATCTTCAGTAATTCCATTGATAATAAATGTATGTGAAATCAGATAATAATACGTTTAAATGGTTATTTTCAAATGTTTTTCATTTGATACGGATTGAATTAAATAACTTATTGATTGACATTAAATAAATATTTCTCAAAAACTTTTACCATAAAAACAATATACAACATACCCTGAACAGCGACACTTTTTATCACATAAAATGATAATATAACTAGGAATTTATCCATTGCTATTATAAAAAGCAGTTTTTACTCATATAGTTTGTGTATTATGCTTGACTTTATGTAGTAAGGTGTAAGCTGTATATGTATATGGGGAGATTATTAATGAAGAGCACAGTTGTTTTCTTTAATTTATTTCCTTATTGTATACAACATAGTTCATATATATTGACCTGATTTGGTTTTCAATCATTATTTGTTTAATGCTATTGATTGAAGGGTCATGTTAGTCTTTACGTAAACACATTAAGCTTTCTTAACCCTTACGCATTGAAAATCATCTATTGCACGACTTTCTCTTATCATGTAGAATACTTTTTTAAATGCTTAAGGTGTGCTTTAAAATCAAGGTAAGGCATAAGAGAAGCTATTTAGGTCATGGTTTGCTTAGAAAGCTTTGTGACTAAAAGCTTCATGCTCAAACATTTTTTTTATCGGAAACCATTCAACTCATGTGGCTAATTTTGGGAAATCTTTTTCCGTATATTTTTAGCTGAACACGTTTTGACCGAAAACTCTTTGCGGATACTAAATAGACATACGACACATACTTGGGTCGACTATGTTTTTTCTGATTTCATATTATATTAGAGTTTTTATAATATATATGGTTTCATAAATTATATTTAAACGCATTTTACGATGAATGCACACAATTTTTTTTCGGAAATATTTATACACATTTTTTGGTGCTATCCATTGTTTTATGTCAACTACGCAATATGTATTTCTGATATTTCTTTGAGATAAATAGTATTTATAGATGAATTATGAATGTTTATTAAAGCATAATTTTCACATAAATCGTTCAAAATGTAGAAATGAGAATTAATTTTGTCCGATACTTTTACCCTGTACGTCTATGCCAAATTCAAATATTGTTGAGGGGATAACTATCTTCCTGTGTGTATGGTTCTGCAACGAAAACTTGACATAACCATTAAATTTAACGTCGTATTTTTTTGGTTTTGCAGGATATTGATGCACAATTGCTAAATCACTATACATCTCCAAGCAAAACACTTGTAAATCCAACTCATCGTGCACAAATTAGTTAATTGTATTCCTGTTTTTTTTTCATTAGCCGCCGAGCAATCAATAATAAGAATAACAATAACTAACTCTGTGCGTTATTTATATAATTGTTTCAAATCTATTAATTGTAAGTTATCTCTTTCTCCTTTCCCTAATTTTCTAATAATCAAGACTGGTCTGTTTATTGTATATTTTTTTGTATATTTTTCATTCGAGGTCGTTTGAAAGTATCCGCGTTTATTGATTCAATACATGGTATCCTGTCGACGAAAATCACTGCAAACATTAATATAATCGTGATCGCGCGATTCATAATTGATTGGTGGTTTCTTAAGCTCTTCGTACGTAGCTATAGCTTCATTTGTAGCTATAGCTTCATTGTTCAGCCGCGCATACGTTTGGTCGTCGGCTGTCATATCTACAGAACCAAATCATAAGTGTTTTGTATGATAAGTGTTTTAAATAATATTATTATTTGAATATAACTGGTCCTTATGTGTTAATTATATGATAAATTTATGCAACATTTCTAGAGATAGAAGAAGGATTAATTATCTCGATACTAGATTCTCTTACCCGATACCCCTTCTCTCAACTCCACATCGGTTATCGTCGCAGGCAAGTTGTATGTGTTTTCATCGGGCTCATAACGGCTTTGTTCAGGAATGCTTGGTGTTGAATTTCGCTGTGTTGAAGTAGGGTTTGGATTATTCCTTGAAAGCAAATTCGAACGCGAAGTTCAACAATTATGTTCATCATTTGCAAAAGTATGTACAAACTGAATTATTTGTTTATGTAGAATAGAAAGCATATTTGATAATCAGCTTTCGAATGATTAAGATAGACTCCATCAATACAAATATGCACGAAGATAAAAGTAAAGCACACTAGTCTAAATCTTATTCATTATTTCAAGAGATGAAAGCAAATTGAAATATAATTGTTTTGATCAAAATATTTTTTTACTTTGACAAAAAAATATCTTACCGTTTTCTGTGAATAAAAAATATAATCAGGCCAAGAATTACTGCAATGGCAACAATAGTTATCCCGACTGCTATACCTATTAAATAAAAATTACAGTTTTGTAAATACTTTGGCGATCAGATAGTGTATAAGTATATACATGTACGTACGGTGATGCACCAAAGGCGCAAGCGCAATTTTTATAGGTTTTAACCATATTTTTTCGCACATTCAATTGGATCTCCATCAGATTGACACTCGTTCTAGTGGGACCGTCGTAACTCGCACTGCCAAAACGACGGTCGCATATGCGTCCGTGCGACCGCCGAGGCGCACCCTTTATAAACGTTGGGTTTAATGTTTTTGTTCGCACGTTTCAGGTAATTCACATAATTTAGGCAATTATGAACTACAACGCTTTTTTATCAAGCAACCCAGATTATCCAAATATTCTTGGCAAATTGTCTTTTTGTCTGTATTTAACCACGTCTCGTCATCCAATACTATACTCGCGTGGGTAAGATGGCATTCGTGGGCGCGAGCTCATTATTGTTTGGCTTTTTACATATTTTTTTCACATTGGACCTCAATCAAATTGACATTTGCACTAGCGCCAGTGACGTCTAAAACGGCGCGGATTAAACGACGGTTGCTTAAGACGCACCCCTGTACATGTATATCTTTGCAGATAAGATTGCATTTTTGTTTGTTGCAAATGTAGAATTACGTGTAAATGTAAATATCGAATCCAGCAATACATGTTTTACTTACCGATGGTCATTGCTAGTGAATCGCCATTCTGGTTCTTACTTTTACTTTCTCGCGTCAGACTATCCGCATTGGGATCAGGTTGGACTACACCATCACCTGCTGTGGTGGTTGAAGTTGAGGTCGAAATGGTCGTAGTTGTAGTGGTCGTCGATGTGGTTGATGTAGAAGTGGATATGGAGGTTGCAGTTGTGTCGGATGGGGATTGGAAGGATGGCAATGGTGGTGGCGAAGGTATGCCCTCGCCCAAACGCAAGAGTTTGCATTCCATAGATATGTCTATCTCTGCACCCGCTAATCAATACATAGCATTGCAAACATCAGTGTTTGCATCATATTTAGTCAGGTATCTTTCGTTAGATCAAATAATACAGCCCATCGTTTTTCAAAAGCAAAGATTTTCAAGCTAGTTTATGTTTTAAATGTATTTTTTGTTATTTAACAAAATTCAACTGATAAACGGCATTTAAACATTTTAACCATGCAAAGTCAGAAATACAAATGCTACTTACAACGAATATTTATGAAACCAGCAGATGCATCATTGTTATTTGTCATAAAAATTCTATGGTACCACACACATTGTGTATTCATGTTTGAATCGCTAAAGCTGCCAATAATGTTTCGACTTGTTTCGGTGACTGATGAGCAGGTTCGATCTACAGAACAAACGGTGTAGCTAATGCTGTAACAGGGGTTGGTCCAAGAGAGGAGGCATTGATATGTGTTGGATATCCCTATAGATGGATGGAGACTTATGTTCCGGTAGTTCTCTGGCCATACATAACAGTTACAGCTGAATGTATTCGGATATATTTCTTGTTGCAGCGTATCGTTCGGCATTAATGTATAACTTTCAGTTTGAGCTGTAAATGCACAAGCTGGCATCCGATAGAGAACCCCTTTAAAAAAAAAAGAAAAAGAAGAAATAACGTTCATTTTATTATTCGATGGTTCTACGCTGTTGTCAGTAGATTGATTCATCGTATATTTATGTTTACAGGGTGACCACCAATCAGGGAAAACAGGGAAAAATCAGGGGATTTTATAAGCAAAAATAAAATCCAGGAAAATTCAGGGAATTTTAAAATTTTAGGAAAAATCAGGGAAAAATCAGGGAATTAAAGTTCCGTTAATCAGGAAAATCAGGAAAAAATTTTTGAAATCGTTTGTATATTTGTATTCACATGTTTCCCAAGATTTGGTATATGTATACGTTTTACTGGCTATGGGTAAAATCTAACTAGACACACTAGTGTTTTTTTTCTGATTTTTCCAATGCGCTTTTATCATAATCTATATCATAAAGCAATAATATGAATATTTCTTGTACGAACCATCGGGAAAAGTTACTAAAAATCAGGGAAAAATCAAGGAAAAATAAGGAGATAATCAGGGAAAAATCAAGGAATTTACACATTACATTTTAGTGGTCACCCTGGTTTATGAAATAAAATTATTCACTAGCGCGTTTAAAGTGTATGGTTGCATATGACTTTCAATATCTTATTGATGACCGTATAACACGTATTCAATGAAATTACGAATCGAATGATATTATACCTTATTGTTACTATTGAGAATAAGAAACACCATGTAACATACCTTGGACAGCTATACTGTTTATCATATACAATAATGCAACGCAAAACAAAGATCTATCCATTGTTATAGCTAAAATTAATTAATATGTAACAAGATCAGCAGGTTGTAGTCGTGCTGTTTCTTTTTCATGTTTGACTTTCATTATTAACATATATTATTGAATATTTGATGTGCATGTCTGTCAGGAGAATTTTAATGAATCATGCAGTGTTTACTTTATTTCCTTATTGAAGGCACCATAGCTTATATATGTGGATATGACTTTGTTTTCAATAAATATCTGTTAATATTTGCTTTGGATACGGGTTAATTTAGCCACTTGAGCTTCTTAACCCTTAACAGTTTACGAAATATGACGCGATTTATGCTGTTGTGTTGTATATACATTGGTATTTTCACAATTATAATAACACTGAACTGAGCTAAGGAATAATTTAATATATATTTTAGGCATCGATCAATCTATCTGTAAATCATCTATACAATATGTTTCATGTTCTCAAATAAAGTATTAGATAACACATTAGCTTTTGAGTAATGAACACACTTACATTATTTTATTTTCGGTAGCTTTATCCTGCTATATATAACATATTTGACCAGTGAGTCATTTTTGCATTATGTCAGGGCTCTTTTTAATGATGACTTCTTCGCACCGTTACTTAAAAAGAGCTTAAGACTTGGCCAATAAAAGGAAACTTGGGCTTTTATATTTCAGCAGGGAAATAATAAAAAAAAAGATGTGGTCTCAGGGGCGGATCAAGAAATTCAAAAACAGGGGCGTCAATAGATATGTCGCGTTAATATATGAGAGCGAACGGGTGACATACATCGCGTTTTTTTCTTGTGTAGATACGTGCATGAGGCTGATCGGTAATCCAGGCGACAAATCAATTATTGTATTATCTTTAAATAATTTGTTCCTGAACAGACGCTGCAGCATTGTCTTAAACTGACATAATTATGACATTTTAACACCGATATTTGTTAGGGAGTATCAGCCGAAAGATGGGGAGTGGGAGAGATCTTTTCGCCTAAGCTCGAAAAATGGAGGGGCTTGTCGTCGGGAAAATTTTAGATTTTTTTGCCAATCTTTTCATCCCTACCATATAGATTATTCATTCAAACATTAAACAGAATAGTATTATGCTTGTTATCTCACCGAAAGAACTTATCTCGCATTATGAAACTAAATATTCTTTGCGGGGGCCTTTTGGCATATTTTGTATACATTCAAAACATATTTTTGTCAATTTTTCAGGATTGCTTTTGATGCTTATTATTCTTATGATCGTAGTCTTGTTGAAAAATGATTCATGTAAAATAGCCAAGGAATTACTTTACAACCTGCTGTCGAAATATCATGTTGAGTATAATTTATATAATGATTAATATAATTCTAATGAATATAATTCTGTACGAACCCGTTCAAGTGTCAAATCAAACATGTGCGTATATCTCTTTAATTGACAGGAAACCTAAGGGGCCATCTTTTCTGCAATTTACATTCAAACAAATCAAAAATATGAGAAGTTAAAATCTTCTAAGGTTTTCAAATAAGATATTCATCACTTCAAACGCACCCCTTGATATGTTGTGTTTTGCAAAAAAAACTTCAATTTAGTAGACTTGTTTTATTATATGGAGAGGTTTGTAAATAATAACAAAAGTAATGGGTAAAAGCATTTTAGCCTAGCCGTGGCACATTATAAGAACCTTAACATAATATCAGCACAAACCAAAAAATGTTTTTACACAGTATATTTGAATTTTTACACAGTATATTTGAATGAGTATCTTTTGATAAATTATGCACGTCTAGTTCGCATTATATATTTCATTTTCTTCAAACTGTATCTCCTCAGTGTCAACCCCATGATTGGCATCGGTATATACCTGATCGACTCTGACGTTCACACCATCTCCGCCTTCATTGAGGTCGTTCTCAACCAACTCCTTATCGCCTGGTATCAGTGTGTTATTTACACTTTTGACCACTTGCAAATCATCACTACTTTCATTCATTACGTTTTCTACCACACTGTTTCTTCGATCAATCTGTTCTTTGTGAGCAGTTTGTTCACGCTTTACCTCCTCCCCGCCCTCGTATATCTCATTATCCATCATATTGCTTTGAAGTTCTGCTTCCATCAGGATATCTGGTTTCGACGGAATATCCGGTCGACGAAATTTGCTGCTATCTTCAAAATAATCGTAATCACCCATTTGACGTCGCGTATTTCGGCGCTCAGCATGGTGGCCTGTGTTGACGTATGTCGCGTCATGGGAGGAAATCGCTGCGTCATGTGATGTATTTGTTGCATCACGTGTCAAATTTGTTGCGTCACTGGATGAATTCGTTGCATCACCGGAATGATTTGCTGCGTCACGTGACACTTGATTAGTTGATTTCTTTGGCGGTTTTTTAACAACAGAGTACGTAGCCTCAGTTTCATTTTGAGGCGATGGCGCTCTTGGTTTGTTGACCGTGGCATACGTTGGGTTGCTTGCGCCTGTTTCTTAAAATTTAGAGTAGAACAATAAAAAATAAAATCATAAAATAAAAAATATTAAAAAGTCAATCCAATATATTTGTGTGGAAAATAAGGGCTATGAAAAAAGATATTTAATTATTGGGAATTCATCGAACTTAAGCTTTGAACTTGATCGTTCCCTGATAATATTATAAGGAATTGATTTCGCCCTTGCTCATGGATTCATGTGTTATTATTTAAAAGACGATTATTCTTACATGAAATCTCATGTATTTTATCATAAGGAAACAGGAGTTTTAAATATATATTTTTCAAATCTCAAATTCTATTACCCGTTGTATCTTGCACCCTGGTCTCAACATGAGCTATCGTTGCATGCACGTTATGTTTTTCCATTTCATCATTTGACACATATCGCACTTCTTCACCAATAGCTGATGTTCCATTTCGTTGTAAGGCGTTAGCGTCAGGTTTTTTCCTTGATACACAAAACAGAATGACCAAAATTATTGCCTAATTTTTCATTAAAATATCAAGTAATAATAACATGACAAGCTGAAAATATATAAACATCGGTGACACATTTTCGTTCATTGGAATTTTGAGTTTCTAGATGGGCAAACGTAGACCAATCTCGAAATATCAAAAGAAATCCTGTTAATATGGTTGGCTAGATGTTTAATTTCATCCACGAATATGTTTAGAGACTCATTCATCTATTCTCAAAAGGTATATTCAGGTTTTTTTGTAAGTTTTGGCAAAGGCACGAATTCTTTTGTGTATCAACTAAAAAAAATAGAACGCGAAGTCAAATACAAATATGTATTTAGACTTATGTGTCAATGCCTAATGTACATCAGTCCAACATATCTGAAGAGCCTTTTAAGAAATAAAAGACCAGGAAGTATTAAAGAATATTTTCCCCTATGGTTTATAAACTGCTCGCACACGAAGTTCAAAAATTATGTTCGCATTAAATTTTACAATGTTAAATGCAAAAGGAATTGGCTTTCAGTAGTTTAAAGATACCTTGAATAATAAGATGTATCATACCTTTTTCTGCAAATCATCAAAATGACCAGTCCAAGAATAACTGCCATGATTACAACAACAGATATTCCGACGGCTATACCTTTTAATCAAAGATCACATATATGTATAGAATTGGGAGAAAGGATGGTTAATAAGACACATACATGTACATGTATATCCTACAAACTCGTTTAGATAATATCATTATAGAAGGGCAAATCAGTTTTTGGGTCATGATCATTTTTTGGGTCACTCACTTTGTTCAATAGAAAAAAGCATGAAGTATTTTTTTACGTAACTAATGAAATCATGAACATACTAAAGTTATATTTTTTTGAGTTTGTAAAAAAATGTTTTTAAATCCTTTTTCTATGACGAATGTTAACTGACCCAAAAACTGGTTGCCGTGACTCAATAACTGATTAACCCTTCTAATGATCTTATACTTCGGACAAAAAAACGAGCTTCACAAATGTTAAAATGTCATAGAGTTATTATTCATTCTAATGAACATAAAAGCTTCAGGGTAGCGTCATTGTGATTATAAAATCTATATAATTTCCGTCTCATCATGCAAAACAACTAGAATAAGAATCTAAATAGATATGTCATATACCGTACTTTTAATATACATTGTATATATATTTACAACTTGCCAATAGTAGTTCCCAAAGAGTCACCACTCTTATTCTTGTTCTTATCCGTCCCCGTCTGACTATCCGCATTTGGATCTGGTTCAACCTCGCTATCTCCGGTCGAAATGGTGGTCGAAGTGGTGGTTGAACTAGGGCTTGTGCCAGCTGTAGATGTCACTGTTGAGACTAATGCTGTCGATGTTAGTGGTGGCACTGAGGTTGTTGTTGTCGTTGTTGTGGTACTCGTGGTAGTTGTTGATGTGGAAGAAGTTGAGGTTGATGTAGAAGATGTGCTTGGTGGTGTTGGTGTGGTTGGTTTTGCTGGTGGCGCTGGAATAGTTTCATCGCTTCCCAACATTCTACATTCCACGTGTAAATATATATCTGAAGTCGCTGTTTAAATGCAATAACAAGTTTATGCGGCACATTAAGCATTGACAAAAAATGGTTCGAAAATCACAATTTTAGCGCGTTAAATGGAAATGGTTATATGCAAAATGGCACATGTTGTTGGATTGTATTGTCTAAAATGATGAAGCATATCTTAAATGCCAATCAATAAACGATAAACGGCATTCGGAAATTTTACAAGACTTTTAAAATCATTCAACTGATACATTGTATAATATGGCAGTATTTCTAAAAGGTGATTATATTAACGTACGTGTTATTTCGATGGCACCGATAAAACCGCCGGGATATCTTTCTCTGTAAGATAAAAGCATTCGGTGATACCATACATATGGTACAATTATCCCGGGATCGAGTTCATCTACCATTATTTCTCCTGTCTTTACATTCGTTCCATTCACATCGGAACAACTATCCTCATTTAATGTACACACTCTGTAGTATATATTGTAGCAAGGAAAAGTTAGGAAGTTCGTACAGTTTGACTCCCTGGAAATAATAAGTTGAGGCTTAAGGGCTATATTTTCATTACTGTATGGCCAGGTAAAACAGTAACAGTCAGTATAATCTAGAAATGACGGCGATGTATACATTTCCAACCGAAGGTTTTCCTCTTGAGTTATCGTACCATTGAATCGATTCGTTTCTCCTGGCTGACTGCACACGTTCACCGTAACGCCTTGAATTATATAAAAGATATACAAATGTTATTTGATGACCAATTCAAATTCAAAAGTGTAGATTTCATAATAACATATAACACATATAACCTAACAGATGGAATATGCCATTCGTTTCAGCGGGAATGTACCAGTATTAAGTGAATGGCTTTATTCAACCCCGTTGACTGTAATATATGCGGGCGCATGTTTTCCTTTTTGTAAAAATTAGTGTGACTTTGTTTATCTTTGGTTTGGGTTCCAAGGAGGCGAACCGCTATTAGAAAGTATTTTTCTGTGTTTCCCCGTGACGTAAAACATATTTTCATTGACTTTGTTGAATTGCAAAGAACTACTCTAAAGGTATTTTATCGCATAATAAAGACAATGATATTAATATTTCACCAAAACACTTATATGAATTGAAATATAGTTATATTACAATTAAATATGCACATATTATGAAAGAGATTCATGAGTTGGGTTGTGTACGTATTTGATGATACTGTTTCTTATATAAAGAAAAATACAAATTCATTTAAGTATTGCTCTGCCAATAAAATAAAATGATTCAATTTATTTTTTTACAAATGCAAATTGTAACGTTAATAATGCGTCACAGGGTAAACACAGCGTTCAGACACACTGTAACGCTTTAAATATCTACTTTAAAAAAAAAAACGTTTTTCCTCACCTTCAACACTCATGTTTATGCTCAAAAATATCAGAAGAAACAGCATATACCCCTCCATTTTCATTTATTTCATTTGTTGATGCAATTGTTCCATAAATTCATTCAATAATTCATGCTTATCTGTTATTAAGATCAAGTGGGTAGAGTTATGCTTATTTGACTTCCTTAATCATGGTATTTTATAGGTCATGTTATTTGTCATTCCTTTTCCAGTTTACTTGGTGTTTTTTAGTCCAAGGTGGTATGCACTTAAGCGTATTTGATTATGGTACGTTGCTCGTTAACAAATGTGCTAAGGTTGATCATATAAGCATCGCAACTTTTTTTCCATATTATGGGACTACATTATGAAAATGAAGAATTCGTATATGTTACATGCACAAAAAAGGGTCGAAGCGGATACGTTCAGCCTCCGGACCTTTTGTGCAAGAAACATATGGACATCATTAATCAGAATATAATATTTCCTTTAAACCTTGGTAATTTCTGTTTTCAATGGTTAATATTGACTTATTTTGTTCTAAAAATGTTTTGATCAGAGGATTGCCCAAGAATCGGTGGACGTAAGGCATCAATAGCAGGCGATTATGAGTAGCATACATGTGCTATGTATGTATTTCGAGTGTCTCAAATAAACTCTTAATAACAACTTACATGTTATGGTTTTCGACTGCTATTGTTGTACATATTGAAACCCGATATATCATTCCATAAAATCGTTAAAATCAGCATTGAACAAAATTCTTATATATATTTCAAACGATTGCTAATACATCAGTTTAATAAGGATTTGGAAGGCGACTTTTTGCATAAAAGCATTTCAATGTTTTCTTGCTTATTTTTTTGCTTATTAAGTTGGAATTCGTTTAGTTTTGTTTTGCATTCCATCTCCTTTGAACTGCAGAGAACTCTAATATGAATATCAAGTTTTGGTAATAAAAACGGCCTAAAAAGGCCTAGAATATATATCTATATAAAATATCCCGAAAAAATATATTTCCAATGTATCTAAGAAAAAAATAGATCTGGTGTTTTTATGGTGCGATACACTTTATATTTGCATTTAATTTTATTTCTTTAAGCAATGTACCCCGACATCAAGCAAGTAGATATTCTATATATTTAAACGACCGAACGACAGTGCTTGAACAAATAAGTATAATTGAGGTAAAAATTACAATGAAGATCAAATTGCTAGATATACTTTGCTTTAGGTTTACCCTTATTGAAAAAAAGAATGCAGGATTTAGACCGATGGTAGCTTTATTAAAGGCATAGAATAAAACTTCATGATCGTTTCTCATTATTTTTATTATTCAGTGTAGTTATAAAAAGCTATATTTATTCTATATGAATATTCTTTTCAAAAAGTTTTTTATTTCTTTAAAAAATCAATGAATAACGTCATGATACTTGGCTTTTTGATTTGTGAAAAAATGTATCATTTGTTAACTGAACAATTGCTTTAATATATTATATGCATTGTGTTCATGAATTTGTGAAATGTACTTTTTGTGTTTTGTGTACCCTTGGCCAGTTTGCGTAAGACATTCATAGTAGTGATAATAAAGACATATGTTATAAAATTCTATATTCTTAACATTCATTTTTTTTAACGGATAAAATAAACATGCCATAACTAAGACCCAGTCTGTAATCGGCACGGGTGAACGCGCCGTGCCTTTTTAAAATTCACATGTTTTCGGGTACCAATCCTATTACTGCTAAAATTTACTTCCGGTCGAGCGTGGGCAATTACCACATGGTGATTATGTAGTTTTTCGCACTTAATTTCACGTATATGTTTCTATGAAATATATGCAAGATGTGGAGATACTAACAGTATAATTTTATTATTTTTACACAAATGCGTTGTTAAGCCAATTTCTCAAGTCATAAAATAATCTTTAAGTAGTGTGCGTTAATATAATTTCGATACACTTTTTGATTCTATGAAATGGGCGATAAAAGATAAGTTCCACTACGAAATCTTAATAGCTGTTATTTGGGTATCTAACCTATTCCAGGACATTAGTTATAGCTATCAAACAACCAACAACGAAACAAAACAGAGAAAAATGCATTTAAAGTGATAAAATCGTATTTTAAAGAAATCGAATAGAATTTGCATGGTAACAACAATCGACGTTATTTTACATTGTGCAAAATAATTGTTACGTCATGCATGAAGCAAGTGGCAATTAACGTCTTAAATAGCAGGTGGAAACAAAAGTGCCAAGACAATCCAGTAAACTCAATGGTACAAATAGAGATTAAGAATTGAATCTTAAAATAAGCGATTTAACCGAATTTGGTAAACTTATTATACATAAACGTAAATACATATTTTTTTCTATTAGGTTCTAGCATAATTTTAAGTTTATTAATTTATTTTATTTGAATTGTTAAGCAGCAAATTGCACATACATGTATATTGCTCATCATTTTTTTCGATTTCGAATACACAATTACAGCTGCAATAAGATATCAACCATATACATTTTTTCTATGTCTCATAATAAAGACACTTCTTAAGATAAATCTAATGAATCTAATGGTAGATGACAAAAAAAAGTATGAAATAGGAAATACATATAATTGTTGTTGCAATAAAAAATATACATAATTTGTTGATGATTTCAGCTACATGTAGGTCTATAATCTTTGTTGGAACGTACATATTTTGCTGACATTAAAAAATGGTAAACTTGTGGATCAAACTATTTAGATTGGTTTATATAAATCCCGGGCCATTTTGCGGTAGTATATTTCAAGTAACATTACTAACTAGATATTTTGTTAACAGTAAGTGAAAATTTACATGTGAGCCTAAGTTCCAAATCTAGGTTGCATTATAGATTTCATTTTCTTCAAACTGAATCTCCTCAGTATCAAGGCCTTCGCTCGCATCAGTGTGTGACTGTTCAACATTGCCTTTCAAATCATCCCCAGTTTCATATAGTGAGTTCTCAACCATATCATTTGTTCCTTGTATTGGTTCATTAGCTGCATTATTGTTTACTTGGAAATCATCACTCCCTTGAAACAGCACATTTTCTACCAAACTTCGTCTTCTGTCATACTGAATACTTTCATTAAGTCCATCCGTTACTTCGTAACCGTCATTATTCCTCATATCGCTTTGCGATTGCGCCTCCCCACCGTCGTATATCTCATTATCTGTCATATTGCCTTGTGGTTCCACCTCCATTGGGATATCCGGTTTCGACGGAATTTCCGGTTTCGACGGGATATCCGGTTTCGATGGGATATCCGGTTTTAAAGGAAGTTTCGACGAAATACCTGATTTCGAAGGAATATCTGGTCGCCGGAACTTGTTGCAATCTTCAAAATAATCGTAGTCACCCATTTGACGTCGCGTATTTCGCCGCTCGGTGTGTTGGCCGGTGTTGACGTATGTTGTGTCATTGGAGTCATTGGATGGATTTGTTGCGTCACGTGATAATTTTTTGGTGTCATTTGATGGATTTATTTCGTCAGGTGACATTTGATTTGATGATTTCTTTTGCGGTTTGTTGACAACCGAGTATGTGGCCTCGATTTCATTTTGAGGTGATGGGGCTCTGGCTTTGTTGACTTTGGCATACGTGGGGTCGCTTGTGGCGTTTTCTTAGAATTAAAAGAACAAAATTAGAATAAAGATTATATATTCGTGCGAGTAATTATTTATTAAATTATGTGCTTTAAGAAACATTATTAGAAAGCATGTACCTTTTTCCCGATTGTTAACTGATTTTTTTTAGGAAATTGATTTGCCATTGTAATTATTTGTCATTTGTCATGAATTATGTTTATTTAAAAGTCTGTTTTATGTTCCCTTTAAAAGCAAATATATTTATTATCGAGGTAAAAAGAGGGAATCAAAATCAACATACAAATCTCAAATTTTATTACCTTGCAAATATTGCTCCCTTGTCTCCACATGAGCTATTGTTGCATGGACATTATGTATTTCCATTTGATCGTTCGACACATATCGCACTTCTTCACTATCAGCTGACCTTCCATGTTGTTGTGAAGAAAAAGCCTCAGGTTTTTGCCTTTATGGTAGAAAAGAATTTTTAAAACATTTTTTTTATCAAGTGAAATTAAACATTGCTGAAATTACATGGACGTTAGTGGGATCATTTCGGATCCCTTGGATTGGTTTATAAAAACTAAATTTCAAAATATGATTCTTCATTTACTTTAATACGATTCGTGATAATATTATTATTATTTTTGTGTTAAATAAAAATATAATGGGAGTATATTATATCAAATGCAAATAAGTATTGATACTTAAGTGATTCTGCATAATAATGTTTGTGCTGGGCACATATACATTGTATGCATGGCCTTTTAAGAAATAAAAGACCAGGAAATAATAAAGACTAATTCCCCAAATAGTTGAAAAACCTTTCGCATTTGAAGTTCAAGTTATGTTCGAAAATACAAGCGATTTTTCCGCTAAATTGAGAGTACATATTAAATAATAAGCTATTTTAAAAGCTCCACAAGCATTTATAAAACAAATACATTCACAAAGTTTTGATAAATTTATATAAAATCATCATTAACTAGAACCTTTTAGTTATATTTATTTTTTTTTAATTTTATAATTTTAACCTACCTTTTTCTGTAAATAACAAACAGGATCAGTCCAAAAATTGCTGCCGAAACAACAAGAAATGCTATCCCGACGGCTATACCTATAAAATACAAATTACATTTATACAAATATGTGGGGCAACGGATAGTTTATAAGATACATGTACACTGTAAACATATATATCCTTACCTCTCGTATGTTTTATACGAGTATAATTATCACCTGTCGATTATAGACAATATGCTTTACAAAAATGTAATAATGGAACAACTGTATTTTATTAATTTATTCAAATTATGATTGGTGAATGTTTATTGTAAATGAAGAAAAATGGACTCATGTCTATCGTGAACGCAATATAGTGAGAACAACCAATTTTATGTATTTATCAATTGCACCAAAACATATTTGACTAACCAATAGTAGTTGCTGTTGAATCATCATTCTTGTTCTTGCTCTTATCCGTCCCCGTCTGACTATCCACATTTGGATCTGGTTCAACCTGGTCACCTCTGGTCGATGTGGTTGTTGATGAGGTCAAACTATAACTTGGGCTAACTGAAGAGGTCGTTGATGATGTAGACGTTTGCGTTGTCACTGAGGTTGTTGCAGTAGTTGTAGTGGTGGTGGTTGATTCTGCAGATTGGGTCGAGGTGGTTTCTTGCGAAAATTCTGGTTTTAATGGTGGGTCGGGAATTTCCTCATTCCATGCTAAGCGTGTGCATTGTACTCGAATAGTTGTGTTGTCAGAGGCTATGGAAAAGAGATAAGTCAAACATGTATAGCAAACACTAAACAAGCAACATTATTTGTAGCGATGTTGGATGGTGTTAACCGATTTGATTTTTTTTGTAAGGGGATTATTGTTGTATATCGTTTTTTTTTGAATTCATGATTCTATTAATTTTTGTTTTAGTAAAACATGATTTTATCGCTCAAAATAATTTTATCATAATAAGGCTTTGATTATAAAGTAATATACTTACGGAGAATCCCAATGTAACCATATGATTGAGGCACTGCATGGTACATAAGTAGTATTTGATGATACCATACATTTGATGTCGTTATATCCTGATCGTCAAAGCTACCGCTTTCATCTTTTGATCGATAATTTGTTTTATATACAGAAGAACACGTGTCATCAAGAGAACATACTGTGTAGTTTAATTCATGGCATGATATAGCTCCAGCACTAGGATTACACTCATACTGTTGATTTAGATGAAGCGATGGATAAAGATTTCTATTTAGATCAAATATTGACCATAAATAGCAGTTGCATTTGATAGGACGAGTTGACCACTGGTACATGTCCAAGTGTAGTGGATCGTCGACCGATATTTGAAACGATCGATTTTGTCTTACAAGACCACATGCTCTCATTGCATTCATGGTTACTCCTATCAATAAAAATTAAAAACAAAATTATCAAGCGTTTGTAATATAGAATCTTACTGTCCATGTCGCATATGAATGTTGTGATAAAATGCGCTTTAAGAGACACATATTATTGTTTTGAGAAACAACCTCTATATTTTAACTATTTTCTTGAATTTGGTAAGTGGAATATAAATAAATCGTTGTTTGTAAATTATATTTGCCAAATACTTGCCAGTGTTTTGCAGAGCCGCATTTTCAAATAAACTTATAAATAGCAATGCTCTATAGATATCCATTTTTTATTCATGATAACGCATTAGACTGTTTGCAGTAATCAGCGATTCCATTATTTATTACAGTTTGTTTATATATGCTAACATATGTACAATGAAAGAGCTACAACGTGTGGCGTGTTAAATGCACAAGAATTAATTTCCTTAAAGGAAATATGTCAGTATTCAATGCTTGTCCTCGCTCTTTGTATTTGTTAATACGGCTCAACATATAGTATTGACTGTGTGGCTTTTTTTAGAAAAGAAAAGTAACCTTAATCAATCTCGATCGTTCGATACTCACACTACATATAAACTTTTAACAGTTTAATCAAACCTAGGTATAATGATTTCGACCCATTCATACACTGATTTTATTGCATAGCAAAACAACCAATTGTAAAGACATTTTATGGATGATATACAATTGAATATTTCAGGATGTTTCAAACAATATTAAACGTTAAATGTATTCTATGTAAATGACGAATATTTACTTATATGAAAGAGTAAGCTTTATGAAATAGTATAAGATACTTTTGGCGATGCCGGCTATATCGGCAATGTGTTTAGCTTAAGACATATTAATAAGATTTTATATGCTTTTACCTAACTATTTGTTGAAAATGTCATATTTATTTATACGAAAGGCATTTGAAGTAGAATGCATAACACATGGGATGCAATATCGTCAACAAAACTTCGAAATTGTAGTGCACCCAAAGTTTCACTATGTTTATTACCAGCACAAACACTCCACCATGTAAAATAGCAATTACTCGATTGACATTTACACAAAATATACGTAATCAAAGCAATTTGATAGTGAAATCATAAGGTAAAACCCCCTTTTCAATAACATTAAACTTAAATAATCAGAGGCGGGTCCAGAAGTTAAGCACTTTTGCTTTTGATTGTTAACCACCGTATACATCGATCTAACAAACTGCATCACTGAGTAATTTTAACATATTTCAACTCTGTGTTTCATCATTTTCCTCAGCATCGCATCAATTTCATTTGTTCCCTCCACAATCGACCAGTTAATGACAAGGGGTATCAATCCATTATGGAATTTCATCAGCGTCGCGTTCTTTCTGTTTTGGAGAAAAAAACACGGTATTTATTTGACTATTTCGTGCTGGATACGAAGTTTTTATTTTTATATGTACCATATTTTATAATATCAACCGCATGCGATTAAGATGTTTTTTTTTTGGGTAAATTTCAGCATGATTTTGATATAAAAGAAAGTCTATGATTGTTATAATATTGGACCAACCTGCTAATGCATGTGAACTATTATAAAAGTCGCACCAACTCCCAATAGATAGGCGATTGGGGAATCTGAAATGAATGTCCCTTTGTGTTTTAAACTTTAGATTAACTCATCGTAATTATATCCGCGTGTGGTGTAAATATGTATTTTGGCATCATGTGAGAATAACGTTTATATACAATTACTATATATTTAATTGCATTTTTATGTTCAGTAAACAAACAAACCATGTTATTCAGTTTAAATGATTACCAATGATCTCAAACTCACCAATTAGAAGAAAACCAGTTTTGTCGCTAGCGTCAGAGGTTTCGAATGCTTTACGCTCTCTTTCACCAATAGATGTAGTTGATATTTCATTGGACGCAGTTTGGTTTGTGTGCTCTGAAATGGTGGATGTTCGGATCTGTTCTTGATGAGAAAAGCTGGTTCTCTCTTGAAGCTGCCCGGTTAGTTCGTTCAAGAAGTCAAAGCAATGCACATTCATTTGCATCTGAAGTTCCACTGTGAAAAAAAAAACAGGATCATGTGTATAGACTATATGCCAGCAAGCATTGGTCAGCATTAGAATACATTTGTAATCACAATAAAATGCTTAATTTTGGTTGTGTGTACCATGCTCTTTAACCAAAACAACCAATAAGCATTTGAAATATGGAGTTCGCGTTTATAGTAAAGCAATATAGATTTCAAAGATTTTTTTTGTGAAATAGCGCTTCTTTTGATTTTATATATGCTGAGCTGCTTTTGTTCATTTATGATTTTAAAAAGCTTGGTTTGGGTATGGTCCTAAAGATGATGTGAAACTTGCAGATATGTGTTTTTATAGATCACCCGTTGGTGCATGAAGTGTGAATTAAACTTTATCGGAATTACTTCTAGTTATAAACACAGATTTTCATTTGCATGTTGATGATTTAATATTTAAGCAAACACTCATCTAAATCAGCCCTTGCTCAATAATAAGTACTTTTTAGAATGAAAAAAAAAAAAACTTGTCTATATTATTAATCATTTAAAGAGAGCAATTCAAAGAGAGCATCACTGAATTACGTGTTACGTTGACTTCCAATGTATTCGCATTTCTATTAAGCCGAACAAAGATGTGGTGGAATGTGAAATTTTCCCCAACTCCATACGTTCTATCACTGTTTAACATGTATCCGTCGCATGTTTGATCGCTCCTACACATGTTATATTCGATACATAGTCCTGTTCCTGGCAATGAATCATCACAGTCTTGGTCAACATGTGTTTGTTCGAGTGAAGGTTCTGCGCGAAAAGCCTTGTCGTCCATCGCGAAGATATAGCAGGTACATGTATCGTAAATCAGCCAGTTATCCTTTTGAAATTTGAGTTCTATGGTGTCACCAGGATACATTCGTTCATTTTTCAGCTGATTTGGTATGGGTCCACATGCATTGATGATTCGGTCTGAAATAAAAGCAAAAAAAATGTAATGCTGTAAAAGCCTCTTCAAGTTTTCTGTAGCTTACATATTCACTCAACTTTCATATTTGATTTCGCTATCACATTACAGATCCCTTTCAAATGTATCCATCCCATGTATCCTATTGAAAAACTACATAGATAATACATTTCACCTAACATGTCAATCATAACAAGAAAAAATTGTCTATAATCATTATTCAACAGCATTTAATTTTTAACTTTGCTATATACCTGTTAAAATACCCTTATAACCGGTGTATAATCCGCGGGTTATACACCGATTTTACACACAAAACAACCAGATGTCGGTTATACAACGGTGCGGGTAATGCACCGATTTAGAAAAAAAAACACCGCTCGACTTAGGATTTTCATGTTAAATAAAGTTTAACTTTGTTATGAGAAATTGATACAAAAGCGATAATATTTTCAATTTGAACTTTTTTAATGTCTCTTATAATTTCATAAGGGAAGAGTAATAACTATCATAATATATTATAATTTTGTTGATATAACAAGCTCATACTTACTACTTTCATGTGGTTTTGTAAAAGTAAGTCCTAAGGTTATTGATAAAATAAATACTATTTTATTATTATCCATTTCTTAAAAATACTAATTTTACTATGTATATGTTCCTTTTGTCTACGGGTGTTATCACATCGAACATGTAATTACAACTCTATACACTCATGCAAAGATGCTCTGCTTAAGTTCATTGATTCATTGGTACAAGGAAGTATTATCCCGGTGTTTATTCTTATATGCCAGAGGATTGGTCGTTGATAAGAAATATTTTCTATGTGTTATTGTACCGAAAGTATACTTTTACAGCTGTTTTGTTTTAAAAGTAAGTGTTTCTAAGCAAACGGATTTTAAACTTTTTTTTGTTGAATTCGGGATGGAGTGGATGGAATGGAGTTAGGGATGGTCTTCATATGATAATACCGCACCTTTTTCAACCATCCCAAAGAATCTCACCATCTTCACTTTTTAGAGAATGAATCATTTTGGTAATTGAATTTTAAACACAAACCACACTTTGGGTTCAGCACTTGGAATAATATTTTTAAATTTATATTAAAACGTTTGGTTTGTATATTACAATAAATGGCGAGTAATGCATCATATGCAGCGGACTTCTTAAATTTGACAATTATGATTTATTTCAATTCCATGCATCTTAAACACTATTCTGATATGCAAACCAAAATCAAAGAAATAAGCTCAATGAATAAATAATGAATTATCCAATTTAAGGCATCGGTACAGCATGATTCCTATCAAGAACATAATTTTTCTTATACGGTCGACATTAATTGAAATACTTTTGTGAAGAATTCAATTTTAAGTAGTCTATATCCATTAACAAAGATAAAGATATGAATGGCAATCTATATGAGAAAAATAAAGGGCATAACCAATGTTTTTTTTATACAAGTACATGTAATTTGCCATAAAAAAATCGTTTCAATAAACATCAATTTCCGCAAACTGCTTCACTGAGTCCCTTTCCATCGGTTTACTCTGTGGATCATCATTGACACCCTTTGCTCCCCCAAAATTCGACCAATCCACGTGACTTAAATGATCCATCGGTCTCGCTTTCGTTTCCACCTTTGTTTTCAACTTGACTTTTTACATTACCAATTACACAATTTACAAAATGAACACACACATGTAGTTCAAAGCAGCTTTCCAACAATGGAGTAAAAAGTTTATTCAAAACCTCAACAATATGCATTGGAACCTTAAAGTGTTAATCACCATAAATATCGTTTTCCACAAACTGCATCACCGATTTCCTTTCCATCGGTTTACTCTGTGGAGCATCGCCAAGTTCATATATAAACCCATCAGCCTCGTTTTCGTCTTCGTGTTGGGTGTCGATTTTGAGCCAATTTATACAAATAGGCTATATATATCTAGAACAGTTCTACCACAAAGGCCAAATATTACATGTTATCTGCAAGCGAAAATCAAGGATTTGGCTTTAATGTGAATGTTATATCATAACACTAGAGTTTGCGATTATTAACCGCCATAAATGTCGTTTCCCACGAACTGCATCATCGATTTCCTTTCCGTTTGTTTACTCTGTGAATCACCGCATCTATTATCACCACCCTTTGTTCCCTCAACAGTTGACCAATCCACATGGCCTTGTAGTTCATATATAAAACGATCATCCTCATTTTTAGAAAGTGAAATCTTAATTACATTCTGTACATGGAAGCCTTGAACAATGAGATGAATGGTTATCTAAATGAGAATGATTATAAAAGGGCGAACCCGTGTCTTTTACATATCGCCTTTGAAATTAATTTCCATAAATATCATTTTCCACAAACTGCATGACTGAGCCCTTTTCGTTTGTTTACTCTGTGTATCATCATGTTTTTTTATCAGTAATACTCCCCCACGCACCCTCAATGTTCGACCAATCCACATGGCCTTGTAATTCATATATAAACCCATCAGCCTCGTTTTCGTCTTCGTGTTGGTTTTCGATTCGACCTTCTACCTTGAATCCGTTCATCGGTTCTCCCGCTGGTTTCGAGTGCGGTTTTAAGTCGTCCACGGTGCATTGATCTGGGTTATCCTGCTGGTTCGTGATTTGACCTTCGACCTTAGATATGGTCATGGGCTCTCTCCCTGGTTTTAAGTCGTGTTCGTTGCGTTCATCTGGGTTGTTCTGCTGCTTCCTGATTTGACCTTGTGCATTGGATCTGTTCCTCGATTCTCCGACCCCGGGTAGGACTCGACCATTTATCATTGGTTCCGAATACAGTAGAACTGGGTCATTCTGAGGTGGATATTGTATAATGGTTGGGTCATGGTTGGCTATGGGAAGTTGGTTTCTGGCTCGTGGTGGTTTGTTGACAGTGGCGTATTCTGGCATGGAAGTGTCTGTGAGATGAGATGTGTCATCTGTCAAAGTGAGAAGAAAACAATCTGAGTTAATGAGGTTGAAAAAAGTTCGAAATGGGTTTGTGCTTTAACTCCCTATATGTATACATTGTCGTATCAGGGTTTCAAACTTTTTATTCTTATTTGAATATCACGTCAGAAGGTTTTTAGAAAGTGTTTCAATTTCGAAAATAAGTTTCCGTGTGTGGAAATTGTATATTTAGGATAACAAACACTTTCGAGTGGACATAACAGAATTCGCAAGGCGGAGCCGAGAGATTTTTGTCATGTCATGAGAAAGTGTTGGTTATAGAATATATCCCAGGGTTTTATTGCTCTCCCTAGGTTCTTATTTTATTCATTAATTTCAAAATTCGAATATTATTTAAAACAATTGCAGACAGGGTAGTATAATCATTATCCCCCGTGAAACGGAGGGATATGGGTTTGAGCTTGTCCGTCCGTCCGTCTGTCTGTCTGTCTGTCTGTCTGTCTGTCTGTCCGTCCCCCTTGACATAGGGTACTTTGTGCACGCGATTTGGGTATGAAGGAGTTGAGCTAGAGCTTTGAAATTTTATACACGTATAAACCAAGGTCTGAAGTTGTGCCTCGTCAAGGTTTCATCGCGATCGGTTGAAAATTGTCGATTTGGGAGCACTTTAAAAATTGCCGATTTTTTATTTTTTTCAAATGCCAAGCACTTTGTGCACGCGAGTTTTGTATGAAGGAGTTGAGCTAAAGCTTTTAAATTTTGAACACCTATAAACCAATGTCTGAAGTTGTGCCTCGTCAAAGTTTCATCTCGATCGGTTGAAAATTGTCGATTCTGGAGCACTTAAAAATTGTCGATTTTAACATTTTCACCCGATGTTAAGTACTTTGTGCACGTTAGTTTGGTATAAGGGAATTGAGCGAGAGGTTTTTAATTTAATACACATATAAACCAAGGTCTGAAGTCGTGCCTCGTCAAAGTTTCATCTCGATCGGTTGAAAATTGTCGATTCTGGAGCCTTTGAAAAATGGCAAACATTTCATATTTAGTCAAGTAAATGCTGGTGATAATATAAGATATTATCCTTTAAATATGTGTGTATATGGATGATAATCACTATTTGCCCCGACTTAGCGAGTTGTGAAGCACAAATTCAATCTCATCATAGTTTCATGTCGATCCGTCTCCAATTTTCTTCAATGATGGAACCAGCTTTAGATCAATTAA
>LQRL01011131.1:10491-23486 GCA_001703475.1 Hydroides elegans | reverse complement strand
CCTGGGAATAGGCTCATATGAAAGGTCTTGGCGTATAGATGTGCCTTTTGACAGTTGCGGCCACCGGAGGTTGGCCAAAATTGCCCAAAAGCTTTGAATTCCCAAAACACGGGCATATACGAGATAGTCAATACCCCTTCGAATCGGGGGGCGGTTGGGGCCTTTTCGTGTTTCACAAATATTTCCTTGTTACTAGTGAGTCGCTGACATTATTTTTGTTCTGACAAAACTGTGTTCTATTGCAAGTTTATCATTAAGTGAATACAACATGCCACACTCACCCTCAAATGAACGACTTCAACGAGCTTAAACGTGGGAAGTCATGAAATTAAAAGGCAATATGACAACAGAAGAATCCTTGACTTTGTTATACATAATTATATTTTTTTTTATTTGAAATTAAGCAAATATTCATAGATTTTCGTTCAACGACGTGGTCATGTAGCCAATCTTGGTTGAAATATTGAGTGTTATATGTGTCACCAAGCGAGTAATATACAAGGGAAGCTATAAGCAAATGAGAGGCGACATGGAAATGGAATAAATCTAAACCTTTATTTTTTGACAGCATTTATTATTTTGCTTTGGCTTTTGGTTTGAATATTGTTTAAATGTATATATGCGCATACACACTGACAAAAACCTTCAATTTTAGAGTTGATCAGTTACACACGAAAAAGAAGTATTAATGTTATATGGCAATATGAACCTTGATTTCAAAGTAGAAGTTATTAGATATGAACTTTGGTTCCATTTCCATGTCGATATACATGTAGCGTCCCTTGTAATGTTGTTCACGTTCGTCGGAGAAAAATGTAGCATTTGGAAAGGACTTCGTAGCCTCGGATGAATACATGTAAAAATATTTTTTTCTAGACCCTGGCCAATACCAATACCAAAAACCGCCCGTCTGTTAGTTATGGTTACATGTATATGCAAATAAGAAAGTCTTTACGTGTAAAGATGTGCATTTTGATATTGTTTACCAGATTCTCGATAACGCAAATATTGATCTAGAAAATTGGACTGATATCAACCAAAACAAATCATGTCCTATGTGATTTCATGAGTTTGGTAGGGTTTTGGGCCAGCTCTAGTCTTAGAATTTTAGTTTCAGTGATAGTGTAGGAGAAAGTTCGATGCCATGAACTTAAAAAGGCGGCTTTGTCTGGTTACCTTGGTGGTAATTTGCGCGGCTGCTGTCATTTTTATCCCTCCTGAGATTGTCGAACCATGCCGGCAAGTACCAAAAGTTAACATTATAGAAAATGGTTGATACATTTTACAAATCTTATCATGTGTTGTATTGAAATTAAGATTTATCTATATAGACAATGTTGATTATAATGACATGTAAGTAAATATTCATTGGTTTAATGAAATAATGGGAGTTAGATAAAAAAAAATCATTAAAAAAATGTAAATGTATTTACACAACATCCACGTATACTACCGGTAAGACATCGAGTGTTGAATATCTGATGAAAAAAAAATATACGAGTCAATAATATATTTAATTGACTTTTATTCCAGAAATCAAGGAAACTCAGAGTGCGAAAATGTGTTAAGCATAATCAGGGACTTTCCTTCAATGTCACGAGACCTAGTGGTTATTCAGGAAAATGAAATTCAAAACAAAAGCTTCGAAGAGTTGAGTCTGTTGAGATTCAAGCAAATTGCTAAGGACCTTCGAGCCGATGCGGACCGAATAGAAGTGCCCGGAAGTCTGGGCAAATCGGACTCTGTTCTGGATTGCGTTACATGGGAAGTGAAGCGACCGAAACTAAGCGGCTCGGCCACGTATGAAGTGTTCGGACAGGACTTTGTGTATGTTCCTACTATGGGAGAAGATACTGATAAGAAATTACAGAGATTTGAGGGGATATTCAAAAATCGGATAGATCAATTGGATATCAAAGATGCTAACCAGTTTCAGGACTCGAATATTTTATCGACTACGTTACATTCGATTGTTCCGAGAATTAAGGATAAGTTGAAGAAAAATCATATTAGTATTGTAGATATATTTTGCACATATACGGAATGGTTAAAAGAATTCCTCATATTGCGAACTGATGTGTCTTATTTATGTATCAATCCTGTGGCTACACTATCTGGACATTACAAAGATATACCTTCAAATATGCGATTAATAACTGGTGATATATCGAACATTGTATTGAATGGTACATATGACCTGGTCGTGAGTATGGATACGTTTCAATACATGTGGCATGGCGATATATTACGAACTCTGCATCATATCACGCAAAGTGATAGTTCATATTTTCTTGTCAACTATTTCTCTGATATAACAGAAAATAATGATCTGAAGACTTCATCTAGTTCACACATAAAATATAATCTGGAACTGCTTCCATTTGAACTGGTACCTCCGATTTGTTCGAGTAGCTCAGGATCGTTTGGAGTTTTGTCGCTATGGAAACTTCCGCTTCAACAAAGGTATTATGATACGTGACCCTAAGATATGTTTATAATCAAGGAAATGAGTAAAGGATATGCGATATATAGTCATTAACAAAGGAAATCAAATATCGTTTGAATTCAACATGTAATAGTGTATTTTTCTTAAACCATAAGTCGACGGTAGATTTCTTGGATTTCAGAAATCTTCAAAGGCAGTCACTTTGATCAAATCCACAACAAGTCTTACACTGGGATTATCATTATACACATTTTATCATGTTAATATTGTCTAAATGCGAGTTCGATATTGAACACGTTTAAAAAATGATGAATCGGAAGTTTTATTTTAAACCCCCTAGTGGCCTACTCATTCTTTTATACAAGAGTATGGTGTATTATGCGAATACCGTACTTACAAGTGTGTGATTGCTTAATTTGTCCGTTATTCGTGATATCTTATAATCTATATGTTTGTATTTATACCCTTGAATCTTTATCTGTGATATATACTATATACAAATATGAAAGAACATTTCTTTGCTACTCAATGTTTATACTGAAATAAAACAAATTAACGTGAAATCTTTTTTCTTTCGTTTATTATTCGAAAATATTCGAAAAGTATTCCTAATTCTTGTAATTCCAACTTTTATCATACTTATCCCAACATTATACATGAATCAGTTATAAAAAAATATGAAAGAAACACAAAACTGAAAGCTATATAACAATTTGAACTGTACAGTGTATTGTAACCCTTTTTACAAAACGTTGAAACGAATCTAAATTAATCGTCAAAGACTAGAATATATATGTACTACAAACTATATTGTATAGCTATCTACAATGTACAAGAGCATATTTTCGTCGACTGAATTTCTATACGCTCTATGCAAAAATGAGAATGTGATGAAGAACGGCGATGCAGTCGGTAGTAAAAAAAATGTTTATAGGCTGCAATCATCCATTCGTAAAATTTCATCAACATATATGTACAGAAGAAGTAATTGTTGACCCTGTGATGTTGTGTAAGATTTAATATATTGTAGGGAGAGGGTGGCGGTAGGTATGATAGCACCTAATGCTTGTAATGCAATATTATTTAAGCGACTGGCACATTCGACTTATTATGCCTATTCTGCGCTCACAGAAATATACTAGTGAATGTTATTACGAGTTAAATAGGGATACGTGCAATGAAATTACAAGGTGCTGTCTCATTGCTTTTTGGTGGCCGCGCCGGGGAGCTATAAAGAAGCGATATTGCAGACACCAGAAAAGTCATTGAGTTTTGTTGGTCATTTATTTAGAATTTTCATTGGTTGCCTTGCGGCGTCGTTTCTTGGCTGGCGCACTCGGGTGGTAGCTTGTGGTTGGACTCATCACGGGCGTCTCCAGGATCTGCGCGTTGTGGTATTCGTCCATCATGGGCTTGACGGCGCGCCACACCTCTTCTCCGCGAAGCACTTTGACCACGGCCTCGATGTCAGGGGCCATGTAACGGTCCTTGTCCCACGGCCTGAAATAAAACTGGATAATGAATTTGCTTTCTATGTAAAAACTTGGCATGTATTGAAAAGTACAATCTACTAGATATGGTTATGAACAACGCAGAATACACAGTGAATTAAAAGACTTGAAAATAAGCAATATGCAGCCATTATATTGTTAGTCCTCCACCGCCGCGTTAGCGCGAAGCGGAGGACTATAGTATTCAGTACTGTCCGTCCGTCACTACAACAAATGATTGAGCTATCAAAACAATTTCAAGTTTTTTATACGTTCAATGGAATTATAAGACCAATGAACCATGTCCCTCTGTCTGTCCGTCTGTCCGTCGGTCGACACCTGGGTACACTACTTTGTACGGACGAGTGCTCGGTTATCCTTCGATGGATTTATGAAAAATCGTAAAAATTTGAATTTTGGCGAATTTTTGAAAAATGGTGATTTTGGGGTGATTATTGGTGGTAGTTTGTACGGACGAGTTCTCGGTTATCCCTCGATGGATTTTGTTTTCCTTTGGCACATAGACAGAATATATATTGGAGCTATGCACGGGCGTATTATTTTTGAAAAATCATAAAAATTGGAATTTTGGCGAATTTTTGAAAAAATAGAGAAAGACGTTTTGAGAGACTTTGGCAAATAGAGAAAGACGTTTTGAGAAAAACATTGTGAGAAAGATGTTGTGAGAAAGACGTTGTGAGAAAACGTTATGAGAAAGACGTTGTGAGAAAGACGTTGTGAGAAGGTGTTATGAAAAAGACGTTGTGAGAAATACTTTGTGAGAGAGAAGTTCCTTAAACGGTTTCCAATTTCATTTTCTATGTTTTTCAATTTTCAACTGCTGTTAAAGTAGCGGAGGACCTAATCAGTTTCACTGATCTACTTGTTTATTTTAAATTTCCGCATGTTGAAACATATAGCACTAGAACTCACTTGACGACGTTCCTGACCAGTTTGTAGACTTCCTCAAGCGGCTGAGTTGTTTTCAATGGACGCAAGAATTCGATCGCCTGGCACGCAGCGAGTAACTCGATAGCAATAACTGAAGTGGAATGAAAATAAACGCTTATTTAATACGATTCCTTAAAACGATGTGCATGAGTTTTAATGAGCTGCTCGCTAATTCGGTAACAATGATAAAATTAGAAGTGTTCAGCTTTTTGATTGAATAGTTCCGTTCATTCCGTGCATATTTGATACAAACGAAACTCAAATCAACTTAAAACCTAGTCTTTGACTGTGGTTCGCTTACCATGCTCGACATTGTCAACCACTTCAAGCGCCTTCCTCGCCGAATACGTGCCCATCGACACGTGATCCTCGGTGCCCGCACTGGTTGTCAGGGAGTCGACGGACGACGGATGGCACAGCACTTTGTTCTCAGAAACTAATACAGAAAACAAAGCTGAGTAGGTAAGTACCAACTAAATGTGTCAACAAAATGAGCCGTCTAAAATATATTGTGTATGTAAGATGGACAGAATGGGGGAAGATCAATTAAAATTAAGGACATTTCCCCCTTTAAAGCAACTAAAGTGGGACACACATACATAAAACATATATAATCATAGCTTTACCGAGCGCAGCGGCTGTGCAGTGGGCAATCATGAAGCCCGAGTTGAGTCCGCCCTTTTCCGTTAGAAAGGCGGGCAATTCGCTGTAGGCGGGATTGACGAGGCGCTCGATTCGCCGTTCGCTCATGCTCGCCACCTCGTGGATGCCGATCGCCAAGTAGTCGCATGCCTGTGGGTAAACACGATATTAAAGTGCATTAAAACCTGTAACTAAGTATCTGTTAATAGATTTGTTTTTGAATAAAGTTCATGATGATCATTCGAATAATAAACATTCAAGCACAAAACTATTTTGTTTGGTTAATATTTGTTTTGTTACTGGAGTAAGTACACAATGTATCAATCTTGTTTCCAGTATATATTTTATAACTTAAAAAACAATGTTATGAAAATGTTAAGTTCTCTTACCTTTGCTGGATATTCACCATGAAAATTGCCACCGGAAATTATTTCTCCTTTGTCAGCAAATACCATCTAATAAGAGTTAAGATATAAGTAGTTCACATATAGCCGAAATCACCATATTGAAGAACATGTACGCATAACCTTAAGTTAACAAATCTATAGAACAAATAGTGAAAAGTTATCTAAGATGAAGCTCTTTATTTATAATCAAAGGCAGTATCAAAATTATTTATTCGCCCAATAAAATTGGCTGCTTTATAACTAAACTCCGAGGTTGCTGAGTCACAAAACTTTAACATTAATACAGAAGGATACGGGGTTATCGGTGGCGCTGTTGATCTCGGTCGTGAGAATTCCGCGCACGAACGTTATCGTGTCGTGGACGATCCCATGCACCTGCAAAAATAATATTATGAAGTATTAGCATAGTTACTTTTTTAAATATCGACAGGTCATCTTTGTTCAACATTTACGGCATTTTTTATACATGATCTTTTTGTGAATTATTCTAAACGCAACTCAAAATAATAGATATCACCGCTTTATCGATATCATAAAGTTTATCGATATCATAAAGTTTATCGATATCATAAAGCTTTTCACATTAATTGATAATTTTATTTTCAAGATTCTTCATTCAGTTAATCGCCAAAATATTGTTGCGATCAGGATATCGGAAATGTTTTTTGTTGCTTCGAGTCGTAGTTATGGGCGTACCTGAGGACAGCATCGTAATGTGTAGGCGTCTTGCACGCGATTGCAAAATCTGTGACTTTCTGAAAACAAAAACGAATCATTTAAAAGAAGAGATTACAAAATGTACAATAAAACATCTTTAATGATATTTCAGTATTTATAAATCAAATTATTGCTTATATCGTAAGACTTATGTATTCAACCCATGAACCCTAAAAATATTTGTGATAATAAATATATAACATTCAGCTTAGTACAAATACGCGTTACCCGTGATTTCTGAAGGATATGTCTCTGAGTGAAGCACGGAGCGTAATCGCCTGGCTACGGAAATCTGACCAACATGTGGACGAACATTGTGGACATCTGTATAAACAATAAAATTAACGAGTCATACATTTTCAAAACATAAAACTTTTGACAAATATTTATCGGAATGAAATAAAGACAAAGTAAAAGATGATTTGATGAAAACGATAATGAAAAGATTTCTTAATCATTTCTATATTTTATAAACACGGCATGATTGTTTCAATCATCGGAAAAAAATATAATTGTTTAGGGATACAGCTCATTAAAGACCATTCTAACTTGGTAGGAAATAATCCACAAACCGGAAGCGAACGCTTTTGATGTTCCTTTGAGAACCTCGAGCGTCAATGCGGCAACGATGTCAGCTTGCTTTGCCACCGCATCCGCCCGCTCCGTCGCTGAACAAAAATTCATCAGATAATTTAGAGATGACAGGTCAAACTAAATCATAAGAAGATTTTCTGTCTGTCTTTTCTGTCAACCGTGCCATTTTATAAACCCGGTACACATAACATCTTTTATTCGAATTGTAAGGTATTATAATATCCTATCTAAATTCACCTGAATATACTCTTATACTATTTGACCAATCTGTTAAGACAATTCTTTGCGAAAAAAAAACTACAACATGGTTATCGGAACCAACCTTCAACGCCAAGAGCTGCTATCAATTGGGTGCCGTTTATAAGTGCCAGACCCTGGAACAAAACAAAGTTATCTGATAACTAATTATCTATAAATAATGATTACACGATAATTAAATACGATTCCGTAGTAAGAAAATTAAAACTAGATTTTATGTTACTATAACAAAAAAAAATAGTACCGGTACACAACTTTACTAACAGGGCAAGTTTTTTTTGTCAATGCAAACGTTATGGAATGTATCTTTTATGAAAACAATATATTAAAATGGGATACTAAAGCATAACATTTTCATACCTCTTTTGGTCCTAGTTTGATTGGTTCAAGACCATGTGACTCCAGAACCTAAAACAAATAGAATAACATTTTCACGAGTTTGAGACCAACGGTACACCATTAATCAAAATAGATAACTCATGGTGTGCTCAAAATCACTACAATTAATTTCTCCCTAAGATGCATACCGCATTATAGTCAAATTCAAAATCGGTCAACACTATAATATTTATCAATGTCAATATTTTGAATATAATACAGGGTGTCAAGCGACTAATGACCCAAAAAATATAGGAGATAGGCGAAAATATAGGAGATTTAGACCTGAAATATAGGAGAATATAGGAGATTTAGACCTGAAATATAGGAGAAATATAGGAGATTTTACCTGAAATATGGGCGAATATATGACATATTAATTTGATAGTCGGGTGCACCTATTCCAGAAAAAAACACACTCGAGAGAAAATCATTGCTCCCTCGCGGTAGCACTTATTTTTGAAAGGGCACCCATGTCAATTTCTCTGAATCATTCGTTTCGAGGGTGCAGTCCGTTTGCAACCAAGTGAAGGGTGACCAGTCAGTTTCTGTTTCCTTACTTTGTTTCCATGATTTCTTCTTCTTTTTTCCCTGATCCGAGATTTAAATTAGTACTTCATAGCAAACCAGAACAACAATTAGTTTACATCATAGCGTCGAAGACGCTAGCCAGCATTTTTAGGTAACTTTCAAATATGCGAGCGCCGAAGGCGCGAGCGATTTTTTATAAGAGAACCCATAATAATGAAAAAAAGTATTCAATATAGAACAAAATTTCCACGGAATTGAAAACAAAATGAAAAAAAACTGCTAAAGACGATTTTAAGGACCACAAAAATCAACATTATATGCATTTGAATAATCAAACAAACCCTATTTTGAGCGATTTAGATAACAAATAATCATGTGAAGACGAAAATATAGGAGAATATAGGAGATTTCCCTAAAATATAGGAGAAAAGTAGGAGGCCCCCAAAATATAGGAGAATATAGGAGAAAGTAGGAGCGCTTGACACCCTGTATAATAACGAAAACAGTGTCGTCCTTACGTATCTGGCCTCGCCCCATCCGCTCTGTGGCGACCACATCTTGCCCTCGCCCATCATTCCCAAAGCAAGATGCGACAGCGGCGCCAGGTCCCCGCTTGCACCAACCGAGCCCTTTTCTGGCACCCATGGCAGGCATGACGCTGAAAACACACAAGGCAATCATTGGAAGAAAGAATAATTTATAGCCGAATTCCAATTATACAGTTTGTAATTGGGAGAGGGAAGGCATGCAACTTATATGATTTGTCTTTCCTGGCAAATTATGCATGAAACACATGGTACAGTCTTCCGATTAAATGATATTAAGCTTATTTGGCAGGTTATCCAGGTCAAAGGTTTCAATAGTTTACCATAGTACAACGATATTCTTCCTCACCATTAAAAGCATCGACATACTGCTGAAGGACCTTTGGTGAGATGCCACTGAACCCTTTAGCCAGCACATTGATTCTCAGAGCTAAAAGGCGTCGCGTGCGTTCGGGGCTGAGCGGTTGTCCGACGCCGGCCGCGTGAGAACGGATCAGGTTGTTTTGCAACTCCCTAAAATAAGATCAAATTTTTGTGTAGATTCTATCTATAGCGATGACCTAATAAATTGTCTTACTTGAACTGAAATATGTAAACTCGGTAATATGGTTACTTATGTCCGTCCATGTTTTGTCCAAATTTTTAGGAGCATCTTATATATTTGGCCGAAATTAATTAAAATTTAAAAAAGGTAATAAACATACAAGGTACATCTGTTATTTGTACTTTATTTGAACAATTACGAAAAGCCGCTTACTCAAGGTCTTCTTTTGATATAACAGTTCGAGCAAATTTCCCAAATCCAGTGTTGATTCCATATACAACTGCAAAACAAATGAAATTCAGTATATTATCGGCAAGATATATGAAGAATCAACGGTTTCTATGAAAACACAATATAAACTGTCTAAATTTTCAAAAAATTAAACGAAAATTTAATCATGTGAAAGCCAAGTACACGTAATTTGTTTCGATTTTATAACGTGCAATGATACTTGAGTAAATAATAAACAGGCATATGAGTTTTTGTTATGTTAAGGAGATATAAATAAATGAATAATAATTTTACCTTTATTTTCGGCAAGAATTTCTTCCAACATGCGTCGAGCTTTTTGAACTTTGTTTTGGGATTCGTTTGAAATCTAATAAAAGAAATGAATATAATTTCAGGTCAATTTTAATACTAAATCGATTCTTTTTTTGGTGTTCTCTTTCTCTAAGGGTATCGTTCGAGCACTATATAAAGGACATGTTATTGAATACCAGTCAAATCGATTTTTTATGGAACGATATCATGTGAATATAAACATGTAAAAGGTTCGCTATAAATTTGAAAGCTGCATTTTTATGCAACACAATTACTGATATTATTCATCTTTATAATGCATTCAATTCCAGGCACGTGTTTAGAGTGACGTACTTTAATTTTGAGGTCGCCCTTGCCCAGACGCATCAGGTCGTCGCAAGCTAAACTGCCTCCATCCATCGCCAAAACCTGACCAAAATATCAAATATGTTATTTGGGTTAAAAATATAAACTTTATATTTCTGGTATATAATACTTTGTATTCGCTATATAAAGACACTTTCAAACCAGTATAAAGAAACTTTCAACCCATAAACTCAAAAACACACTACTACATGTAGTCGATATTTGATGTTTTTTTTTTTGGAACATCTTTGGCAATGTCATTAAATAACATATACAGGTAGAATACTTCTTTGTTGATTGAATATTTTGAAAAATTACATTTACCATGTAAACTATGCAATTACTTTCAACAATTCAAATGCGCCTTATTTTAACACCGGACAATATAAAATGTTACGTTAATGGACCTGACTTGTATCGCATATTGAATGAACGCGAAAATATCAGAAAAATATGTTGGAATAGACAGGAAAACAGAATCAAGTAATCTCCTTAAAACAGGACACCTCGATCAATTGATCCAGATTTTAGAAGATTCACATTATGTCCTGTTTAAACAGAGTTTACTGTTAAAGCTTCACATATAAGTCATAAAAATGCAAATAAAAATGGTTGTGTCACACGACACTTGAAACCTTTCAATTTTATGGTTACACTAGATAACACGATCACGGGGACCGAACCTCCAAGTCAAGCCTCCTTCTGCGAGCCAATCGTATTTCGCCACTGAGTCGAGCCCAAAAACGCCTATTTTATAAGGGTGCTTAACTTTACTGCACGTGTATGTCGATGGTGGGTATTAACTTAATTTATATATTATTTTTTTAAAGGGATCTAGGTTAAAAAGGTCCCCGTCCGTAGTCTTCGAAATAGGTTTAACATATGCAACAGTATTTGAGCATAAAATCTCTGATTTGAAGATATCCTAGTTGATAATAATGCTAGAGTTACATTTCCAAGCGGATTAACGATCGGAGAGTTTTTTAAATTAATATATTAATGGACAATTAAACATCTCGACGAGTATACCCCTCTTACCTCAGTCGGTGTTTTATAATCTCCTGGCCTATTTGCAAGTTAAGAAAGTGCGTACATTATTTGAAGAAGCTGCATAAAGCGATCGAGTTGAGCAAGCGAGCCACTTACTTATTATGTTTTTTTTTCAATGAATTCACGTCAAATAGCAAACTATTCGTAATTGTTTATAGCTTTTTCATAATTAAACATATTTCAATGCTTGAAAATATCGTACTGACACATTTACACAGTTTAAATGAGCAAAGAGTGGATAAACATGAATAAAACATTTTATCACCGAAAAAAAAAACACATTTTATACACGGTTTTATATTAATACAATGATAAATAGATTTTCCTGAAAGGATACACTTGCTCCGGCACGTAGGGAACTTCGACGGGACCAATCACAGGGTCTGACATGTCGCTGCGCAGTACTGAAAAAATACATGTATTTTTACCACAAATAATCAACTGAAATACTGTGGAATAAAAGTTAATTTAACGGAGGGTGTTACATATTCAATCGTATTTTAAATAATTGTAACAAGACGAATTGAATAGTCAGTGAGATTAAAGATTTGTCGAGAGTTTTCACTAAATCATTATATAGGGGTATTTACCGGTATAATTTTTATTTACATACATGTACATATACACTTTACATTCTTATGTGTGGCGAAAACACTTGCCCTCATATTGATTCCTATTATAAGTATCCAACGCTTTATATTAAACATATCACACTCTCAAGACAGAAAAGAGAAATAGAAAATCGACTTACCAACTGAGACGAAATCGTTGTCATCAAGAACGGTTTTAATAGAATCGTCGACATCGAGCAAAGCGCCGCCACGTGTCTTTCGCACTTCGAACACCTCCTCGGCCCGGTCCACGTGTACGCTGGCCGGTCGGATCTTCTCATATCTGTAAAACATCAAATTTGTGCTTATGTTTTATACGCGAAAGGTCGGATCTTCTCGGATCTGCAGTTTATTACATTAATGCTATTGATAGGACACGGTTTTTAAGTAACCTGGATTTAACGTGAAATATTTTCTTGGTCAAGGTTCTAAAAATCTTGTCACATATACAAGCCTGGCACAAGACACCTTTTTCGAGAAACAGCCCAATTATAGACAAGGTTAATCGAGGCAATGATTACGAACATTATAATGAATTACTATGATTATTAAGATTTTAATACATGACGGTGTTTATATTTAGGCTTGCATTTAAATGTATTCAATCTCAATCAGAAATATGATCAAGAAATGTTCAATATTCTTATATGGTTTTAAAGAATGCAACGTATTTGTCATTTTAATAAACCAGATTCACCAGGAGAAACATAACCATATCCCATTTGACTCACCTTCTGAGCGCCTCGTCGCCGAGCCATTTGATATTTTCGCCGCCTCTGCACGGAAGGGCGAACCACTCTCCTCGAACACGTACCGATAACTTCATGATTCCACTTTATTTGTTTAAATTCAAACAACTTTTAATCTCCTATATATGGATACTATTCTTATTTGTTATAGCATTGCCGCACGAATCTAAATGGATGAATATGCGTCGATAGTG
>LQRL01011122.1:0-23511 GCA_001703475.1 Hydroides elegans | reverse complement strand
TCACACAAGAACAAATCTCTCCCTCTACAAAAATCAAATCAAAACAAACCTCCTCTTCCAACATAGCCTCCTTGTCCATTTTCTCATCTTCTTTCTTCTTTCGGTGTTCATCAGGCAGAATGTGGTCAAGCCAGAAAAGTTCACGTTGTGTGAAGTGGTAGTCGAACATCTTTCTCAGGATGCACAGCACGATCAACTACAAAACATTATGAACAGTTTTAGACGGGGAATTTAATATAAAGGACTACGAACAGCTGAAATAGAACACCAATGATATGAAAATGTTATTCTTTAAGCTACTAAGAGTGTATTAGACTTGTAATATATATTATTTTAAAATAAGTAAACTCATATAGAGGTATTTCTTAAGGGGAGGCGTGTTTTAACGCACCATAACAGGGAACAGAATAGCGATAGACTTGGTACTCTTCACAATCCACATGAGAATCATACAGGTCAGCTAATTGAACGTTAACATGTGAACACTGGGTACCGAGGTGTTATTCAAAAAGGGATTCTCTTTCGCAATGAGGTTTATTTACCCCAACAGACAGGGAACAGAATCGCAATGGATTTGGTGCTCTTCACAATCCACATAAGGATCATACAAGTCAGTTGAATGGCGGTGAACATGTGAACACAAGGTACCGAAGAGAGTTTTTTTTAATGGGGTTCTCTTTCACAAGGTGGTGTGTTTGCACTCACCATAACTGGAAACAGAATCGCAATGGACTTGGTACTCTTCACAATCCACATAAGAATCATGCACGTCAACTGAATGGCGGTGAACATGTGAACACGGGGTGTCGGGACGTGGCGAAGGTAGATGTGGTCAGGCTGGTTCTTGCCTAAACGAGGTAGAAAATGTGAACCTTTTTATAAGTTTCGTATATGTTGTTTAAAGAAGTCTATGCAAAGACAGATTTTAATAAGCATTTAATTATTATAAAAACGACACTAATGGGCTGTTAATCCTGACTTCTTTAACATTAAAATTCATACAATATATAACGTAATTTTTATGTCAAACACATAACTTCTTTACAGACACAGATTAATGTTGAAACCACCACCTCTCAATGTATCATTTACAACATTATTTCATCAATTTCAAATCAGAAATAATAAACCAAGGCACAAGGGCTTAGGGCCTTTGTATTGTATTCCTTATGGGAACCCAAAACAACGAGCTGTTAGGTAGCTTTAACTCGCTTTTTGTTTCCCATAAGGAATACATTGGAAGACAGCTTTGTTAGGAAATAAAAGCAAGTAAAAGCTTCCAATGTGGCCAGGCCCTTGGGATGTTTATGTGACCAAAAATAGCAAAATTATCTTCCACTTACTAGGCATGAGCAGAATGAGTATACGATCCACAAACTGCACCCCGGCCAGAGACGTCACTCCCATATAGAGGAAAACACCATAGAGCACGGCCATTGGAACATGACGCAACACTCCGGTGAGGTTAACAGACAGGGCGATTAGGATGTGGATACAAATGCCTGTAAGACGTTGTTCCCTGAAAACGTGATAAAACTTATATAACAATTTTTCTAGAAAGGCAAAAATCCATATTTTCAGATATATAAGTGTGTAGATAGTAGGCCATGGGGACATGCCGTAAAACTCCGGTGAGATTCACCTATCCACAAACTGCACCCCGGCAAGCTACGTCACTCCCATATAGAGGAAAACACCATATAATACGGCCATTGGAACATGGCGCAAGACTCCGGTGAGGTTAACAGACAGGGCGATTAGGATGTGGATGCAAATACCAGTCAGACGCTGTTCCCTGAAAACGTGACAAAAACATATCCATCTATATCAAACAATATATATAAACCCAAAAACCTATAATTTCATATAAAATAGTGTGTAGATAGTAGTGTGGAAATGACAGTTAAACACCATTCTACACCGATGAGGTCGATGTAACTCCCACATAGAGGAAAACACCATAGAGCACGGCCATTGGAACATGGCGCAAGACTCCGGTGAGGTTAACAGACAGGGCGATTAGAATGTGGATGCAAATGCCTGTGAGACGCTGCTCCCTGAAAAAAAAATTTGTTTTATATAAATCAAACAATGCCTCGTATTTTCAGATACATTAGTGTGTATATAGTAGTGTAGAAATGACAGTTAAACACCATTCTACACCGATGAGGTCGATGTAACTCCCATATAGAGGAAGACGCCATATAGCACGGCCATGGGGACATGCCGTAACACTCCGGTTAGATTGACCGACAATGCGATTAAGATGTGGATGCAAATTCCCGTTAGACGCTGTTCCCTGAAAAAAGGACAAAATATTTATATCAAACAATGTCTATAAAGGCAAAGACCCATATTTTCAGATATATATGTATATAGATAGTAGTGTATAAATAACTGTTATGTGTTATTTTACACCGGTGGGGCTGATGTTACTCCCATATAAAGGAAAACACCATAGAGCACGGCCATTGGAACATGGCGCAAGACTCCGGTGAGGTTAACAGACAGGGCGATTAGAATGTGGATGCAAATGCCTGTCAGACGTTGCTCTCTGTATGTGAACGATTAAGAAATACATAATTATTGTAAAGTAATGGAAATATTAGTATTTTTTTTACAAAATTTTAATTGTTGATGGTAGTGAGGAAATGACAGTTCACCGCCATTTTAGATTGATTTTAATGCCATATAGAGGGACACGCCATATAATACAGCCATTGGGACATGTCGTAACACTCCGATGAGGTTGACAGACAAGGCGATTAGGTAGTGGATGCAAATGCCTGTCAGACGTTGCTCCCTGAAAGTGTGACAACATCCATCAATCAGTGTCAATTCAAGCAATTCATTATATTTTCAGATGTATAAGTGTGTAGATAGTAGTGTGGAAATGACAGCTCAAGGTCTGTTTACACCAGCGTAATTTCTGTTTCCAAATAAGTTGTATATAGTAGTAAGGAAATTACAGTTCAATGCCATTTTAAGGGAATGATATTGACCGACGGATGTTGATGCAAATGTCCGTTAGACGCTTCGCGTGGTTGATAAATTAAGAAAAAGGTTGAAATTATATTCCTTAAAAAAATATTTTGGCAGTAGTGGAGAAATGCCAGTTCGACGCCATTCCCTCCAGCCCGAACCCCTCCCCCCTCACCCCATTTTCCTACTCGCATAGCATGTATTATTTGACAAAGTTTTGTATTCTCATAGTAGTGGAGAAATGGCTAGCGTAATTCCTTACTCACCTTACACCGAGGAACTGCGGCCTCTCCCCTGGCGCCCTCAACTCGGATTCCCTGATCAGACTTCGCACATGAGTAATCGCCCTCACTGTGGCTGCGACGAACCAGGGCATTCCGAGGAAAGAGCAGGCAAGCAGGGAGAAGGAGAGCACGAAGAGGTCAAGGTGGTAGCCATGACCTTTCTGTAAAACAAAATTAAACTTTAAGAATATGATGAAATAGAACTATGCGGAGTTATGTGTTGGCACATTTGATTCCAAATTGATATTCGATACTATTGATTACTTCAAGCTCAAGGTGCAATCTGTATAGATAACGGCTCGTTCAAATCTTATACATTTTATCTTGCTACTGTATTCTGCTATAATAAATGCAATAACGATATTTTTTTCAACAAAAAAATGATGAAAATTAATAACAAATAATCGATTTCTACAAATAGTTTAAAATATTCGATTAAATATTAACTTCAAGCTTACCGTATCTGTTTGACACTCAGATGATGCAGCTTATGATTATAAACAAGTCACAGAAATAGTTTACAATTGAAAACGGTAAAATTGATTTAATCGCTACAAATCTCTCGAATAAACGCACCTGAAGTTTGTGTTCCTTCCTGTTAACAATAACAGCCGTAATCTGCTGATCGAGGAAGATCAAGATGGTTGCTAGGATGGCGGGGACGATGGTTGCTAGGGGCACCCACCAGCCATCGATGGCCAGAGGGTTCTGCAGCCAGACACGGTCCTCACGGGTTGGCTAAACAATATGTACAAAATGATTTAAAAGATTGGTATTTGATGTTTAATATAGAAATAATCAATTACTAATTGATTTATCGTTATAAATTTGATGATTAGTTTTTGATATAATTATTGTAAAGTGTCTTGAATATTAATCTAGAATAATTTCCATAATATGTCAATAAAAAGTATAAAAAAATATTTTAAACCACTATAAAGTCATGATATGCACAAATAGTATATTATTTCATTGAACTATATACCAACTATGAATTTATACAGCAGAGTACATATAAATTGATATTTCCACACAAATGTGACTTTAGAATCAGTTTCTATTTTTATTACTTAATTCTTGAATTCATTTGATTTGTAATCCTTTAATCAATTCAAGAACAGTCAATGAAAAAGAATGAGAAAACAAAAAGTATTGATTTTCAAAATGGCGCCTTAGGTCACTGACCTTGATCTCTTCGGGCACCTGCAGCTTGGGCGTGTCAAGGTCAACCAAGTAGTCGATGGTCGTGCAGCTCAAAATGGCGATCAGCACGGCGAAATCAGCAAGGGTCGAGCGCACCTGTATGTGTATTTGTTTGTTATACCTAAGAGTTTCAGTCATTTGATTAAGGATTTCATATAATTGTATCTAAAAAATGTGTGGCGGAAAGAGAATATTGGGAATGTGGTTATCATTTCAAGTATTTTCATTATATGCCAGTAAAAGTGTGAATCATATAATGAGAACAGCTGGCCCAGCTTACTCATCAGAGGCTTATTGGGCAAAATTAACTAACTGTGGTGTATGAAATAACGGTTGTTACCACGTATTTCAATACATGTCTTATCATATCTGTATATATAAATAGTGTAAAATGTGAAATAAACTTACAATGGATGGGAAGAAGGTAGATGTACGGAATCCCCTGAGCGAGTAGGCAATGACAAAAGTGCCGATGAAGAGGAAGGAGCAGAAAAAGAAGACATCCGGGATACTGTGGGTAACGCTGTTCACGTAGCAGGCAGAACCTAGATAAAGACGAAAACGATTCAATTCCCAATAACAACACTGAAGGATGAAAAGGAGAAGACCAGAAGAATAACGTTAAAATATAGATTTATTAGAGGGCTGAATGTAGAAATGGCACAATATATGTTTTTGAAATCTCCCTTCAGCAAAATATTTCATAAAATATATAAATTTATCAAAATACTCGTACCGACTAAAGCGAGAGCGAGACTAAATGACTGAATTAAACAAGAAATTACACACGCAGTTTTGGCTAGATGTAATATCATGCGACGCTGAACTCCTACTATTCAACTACTATTGCTCTTGTGTCCATCCTCCCTTCTTTATGCGAGCACTTATGTGCTTAAACGTGCATTGTCTATTTATGGGATAAAAGTAAACTGATAACGAATGAATTATGCATAAAGTATAACTTCGTTTAAACTAATCTTAACTTTTTTTCAGTGAGTTATCTCACCATCTAGGGTCCAGTTGGCGCTGGTGCAGTCCAGTTCAGAAATGCAGTCTGCTCGGACGATCGCCCGCTGCTGGTAGGTCACACAGTCCTCGTGCAGCTGAGGAAAAATATCAATGTTGTTTATAAATGGATTTAATTAATAGGAAACCGGTTTCCTTTGCTGAATCAAAATAAATGTATTTCTTGGAATTAGTTTATATCATGTGTTCTATAATTTAAAGTTATTCTTGACTATTGTGAGTTGTATCAAACCAATATCTCTTCGGTATTCTAATTATGTAAAAACATAATTGCAGTAGGCGTAGAATCTATACTACATGTACGAGTGAATATATCAATTATATGATATGGCAACATGAATATACATATTTGCTTAAGATATGTATATGCTACACAATTTTAGTTGCTCTCTTTAAATTAATAAGTGTCCAACTCACCGTCCATCCATTGAAATTGACCATGTCATCTGAAGCATTGGTTACAGGCACATTGTCGACCACCCAGTCGGTACCAACAGATTCATTCGCTTTTAAGGAAATAATAAAAAATATATGGTAATATATTAAATTTTTGAATGAATTGACAGAGTAAAAATTGCTTAATTTGTTTGTTCTTCCAATATATAACACATTCGTTAGGTTCTTTATCTAAGGCCAGTTGACATTGAACTGTCATTCGCTATTTTATAGTATAAAATATAATGCAATTAATGTAGGGTATGTTGAGAGTTTCCAAGGGTCTCATCTATATTTACTGTAAATAAGACTATTGAATCGTGAAAAGCACAACTTTTTGTCTTTTTTTGTGTGGATCATGCTATTTTTAGGATGAGGAGGGTTGAACTATCACAAACTTATTATTTTTCTATCACATTCTCTTGCAAATCCCCCACTTTTCAAATGGGTTTTGCATTGACAAAGCTTCTCTATACAAATTGAATATGTAAAGCTAAAAGTGATGCAGAACCGTCAAAACTACACTACTCAAATGTAATGCCATAATTGCTTTTAGGGGACAATATCCTTACCTGCCAGGGGATGTTGGCAATGGCAACGGTATTCAGCCTTTTCGTGAGCTGCGTGCACATGGATCGGATGGGTGTCCCAGATTGCTGCCAGTTTCTGAAAATACAAAACAGTTATGTTTTATATTTTTAAAAATGTGTTTTACTTAAAAATTGATCGATAAAACCAGGTGTAAAAATAGTTTCTATATCATTGGCTTCTTTATCAATGAGAGATGTTAACTCTCTTTTGGTAAGCCTAGAGAGAGAGAGAGAGAGAGAGAGAGAGAGAGAGAGATAGAATGAATGAAGGGGCAAGACAGAGTGAGCGAGAGAGGGAGAGTGAGAGAGAAAGTGAGAAAGAGAGAGTGAGAGAGAGCAAAAAAGGGGAGTTTGAGAAAGAAAGAGAGAGAGAGAGAGAGAGAGAGAGAGATAGAGAGAGAGAGAGAGAGAGAGAGAGAGAGAGAGAGAGAGCGGGACAGAGACGAGAAAGAATTACCTTAAAGGCTTGATATAGGAAGATGAACGATATAAGCACAGCAAATCTCTCTTCTGTGAACCACGTGGTGAGAGAGAGAGAAAGAGAAAGAGAGAGAAAGAAAGAAAAGGAGAGAGGTAGGAGTAGAGAGAGGGGGCTGGAGAGAGAGAGAGAGAGAGATAGACAGATAGAGTAATAATTTACCTTGAACGCTTCAAAGATGAAAATGAGCGATATAAGCACAGCAAAGCTCTCTTCGGTGAACCTCGTGATGTATTTGACCCAAGCCGAAAGGTCAAAGGCCACGATGAGCATTAGGATGACAAAGACCCATATCCCGACCCACAGGCGGAAGGTCAGGAAGTCAAGCTCAAAGTCACTGCAACAAAAGGTCAAGGTTATAATAAAAATAATAAAAAAAATCTAGCATGCCGTTTCTCTAATAATTTGAATTCATATGCTTTAGCTTTTGAAATTGTATTAAGCAAAAAATTCTTATTCAAATGTATATGCATGTAAATAGAGTATTTGATAGTTATCAAGATGTAATGTACATCGAAGCATTAAGTCTGATCACAAGTATATAGTTCACATTAAATTATATTAAAACAAAGTGGTTTTATACGTTACATGATAAGATGTATCGAACGCCACCAGTGTCAAAATGCATACAAACCTGATAATAATGTTTTGAGTATAGTGTATATGAGCTTAAGCTAGTGTATGATAATATAAAATTAAATATAATATATTTATATTTAGCATTTACATGTACATGTATATGTCATTTATATGTATGTACATGTATAACAGCTCTTATGCTACCTGTTGATAGATAGTCCGCAATAAATGAAATCGGAAGAATTTAATATTGGTATCGATGAACTTACCTTCTAATGTCTTGTAAAATTGTTAGAAAAAGTCTTATTTAATCAAGTAATCCACGTCAAATGTAAGGCCTATAGGCTAAGTAATTCAACAACAAAAACACGTGTAGAACGCAAACTGTTGTTTTTTTTTCAATTCGATGTCAGGATTGTTTCACAAATAAAAAACGTGGTTGTAGCTAAAATGGCTCTTATTTTATCGAAGTTTTTTTTTACCAAAATATGAAATATTTGTGGACCACAATTTTTAATCCCAGTACCATCCAGCCCCCATCGCCACTAAACAAAATAACTTATGATTGTCGATATCTAAATTGAATATTTTAACGTTATTATTTTTGAATACGACACAACTTAAAATCTTATTTTATGATTCTATAATATGCGAATCCTAAAATAGAATTTCAAAATTCATCATATGATCGATTTTTGTTTGAAAAATATATCTGCTGAATATGTATAAAAGCAAAAACAAAATTATACAAATAAATAAAAAAGGAGTACATTTTCATATCAAATGGGATCATCCTATATACTTCCGTACGGCAAGATATTTCTTTTAGAACCGACTCATAATATAGATTATTCAAATATGACCATGGGCCCAAACTAAATTGAAAAAAAAAATAGTAGCAATAAATAAATGCAAACAGCAAACAGCAAGCACGTTATTATACATAAACGTTGAAAAAAATACGTAATGGAACTTGAATTGTGTGTATCTCCGTGGCAGATGCTGACGCTACGTTAATATAACGTTCCATACAAATGGCGACGTATCATCAACGTCATGAGACGTACTGCAGTATGAATAATATACGTCCTATGTGTCGGCATTCAGCAATGTTCAACAAATCAATGTGCTGCTTAACACAGGTGTATACTGTAAAATATATATGCCCTATAGCATGGGACTTTATACAAGAAAGCAAAATACTTATATACACCCTATAGTATGGGCCTTTTCAAGGGATCGTTTTATCTTACCGACACACTAAATAGAGTATGCCAACAATTACGAGCATGGGTCCTTTGCATCCTCAATAATACCGACGTATGTTCGACGTCACGAGACGTTTTGTTGTATTAAATCGTATATCATATGCCCTATATTATGGGACTTTATACAGCAAAGCAATATACAGTGTATATTATAGTCAAATATATGCCCTACAGTTTGGGCCCCTTTTTTCTTACCGACACACTAAATAGAGTAATAACAACGTATTTTATATGTCACAAGACGTGCTGTTGTATTAAGTCATATACAATATGCCCTATATCGCGGGACTTTATACAGCAAAGCAATATGTATGTGTATAGTCAAATATATACTCTATAGTATGGGCCCTTTATTTAATCTTACCGACACACTAAATACAGGATGCCCTCAAATATGAGCATATTGACCCTGTGCATCCTCAATAATAGCGACGTATTTTTGATGTTACAAGACGTGCTGTTGTATCGAATCGTATAGCATATGCCCTATATCGTGGGACTTTATACAGCAAAGCAATATGTATATATATATACCCTATATTATGGGTTTCTTGAAACTTTTTTGAAAGCAATAAAAGTGCAATACGCATACCCTATAGTACGGGCCCTCAAATTGATCTTACCGACACACTAAATAGAGTATGCCCTCAAATATGAGCATGGGTCCTGTGGCCCCTACAATACTCAGCGGTTGACCCGCAGTAGCGTGCCATATCAACCCGCACATCGCACCCGCAAGCATCGTTTCTATGACGCCCTGTAACCATGGTAATGTCATAAACAATGAGTCTATTTCAGGTTTTGTTTTGATATTGGGTACAAATGGTACCTAGGCATACAAGGCACCTGCGTATATTATATATGTGGTCTGGTACTAGACCTTGTATGAGTATATGGTGGTTTAAATGAGTACATACCTTCAACTGTGCCTATAATGTGTGTTAAAAATGAAATTCGGGCTTCAGTTTTATGGTTGAAACCATATACAGCTTGAAGATACAGTAAGCGTTAGCAAGTACATACATTTGTGGAATGAAACACCAGCCTGCGTTCGTCGAATATAGGCTAAAGCGTAAAATTGTAAGCTCATGATTCTCGAGTCGATGTAGTTAATCAAATTATACTCTATGTATACCTACCTGCTTAATATTTAGAAAATCATATCTGAAAAAAAACATCTGGCAAGGTTTAAACAAACCTGATTTTTTGGGTAAAATCTAATCGATTCAAATTCACAATGTCCTCTTCAATAAGAGTTGATCTTCCCATGAGCTACTTAAGCGCATAGATGCCTTTCTAAAGTTTGTTTGAACAAAATAATAACAAGAATACTTACCGTCATGCTTGGATATGAACTGGACATTTTGAAACCAACCCAACCAACCACCAATCCCAATTATGTACGTACCGGCAGACTAAATAGAGAATGCCTTCAAATATAAGCATGGGCCCCGTGGCCCCCACAATGCAAAGCGGTTGACCGGAAAATGTATGCCATGTGAGGCCGCACATAGCACCCGCAAGCATCGTCTCGATTACGCCCTGTAGTTATGTGAAATAAATGTCAATAAACCCAATTAAGTTTTCTTATGATAAAAACAATCTTTATTGAAAAATATATTCATTATGGCATCCCTTTAGCTACGAAAAAGGAGCGAACATGGAAATTACATGACGTAATACAAATATGGATCCGGCTAACATCGTCTCGATTACGCCCTGTAGTTGTGCGAAAAGCCTTTATGAATTTGACGACAATACGATAAACATTTTAATAAAACATGTTTGATTTCGCCAGTCTAAAAACTCTTTTATGAATTTAATCTTTAAAAAAATATACGCAATTCCTTCGTTTTCGCCCACCCATCCGTCGAATATATTGTTTTTAATTTACTGAACAGCTACGGTTTATATAAACGAATAAATGTCGGGTATATGTGATAAAGATGGAGCAAGCTTATATGTAGCGTATACATGTACCTTAAATATATTTGTTTAATAGATAAATATAATTTGTATAAAGGAATTAGTCAATATATATTTAGATATGTGAATATAGTATATGATTTCAACATATTCAAAGAAATCAAGTTCTAAATTAAGGGACGCTCAGATAATTAAAACAAAAATAATTAATCCAATACTCTCTAAGTTATTGAATTTTAAACTTAAATGAACTTACACTAAATAATAACAAATTTCAAGTTTTACATTCTATCTATTACATTCAACTTTTTAACTTTTAAATTCAAAAATATGTTTGATGTCTTATGTTTTATTCAATTATGCGTTCAAACATTACCAACACAATTATTTTATCTAATAAATAAAACGCAGTATGTTTAATCTGCATTCCCAAAAACTTAGCCATGCTTACCATGTAATTGTCCGTCGCCTGGCCAAGCAGCCCACCAAACGTCACAATCGGCGTGATACAAGCAAAGTAGAGGAAGATAATAGACGCCAGACATTGCAGATGAAATCCATCCGTTATGTCTGACCAGTATTTGGGATAACGACGTTTTATGTCCCTCCACAAACCGCCGAATAACCTATATAAGAGGCAATGAATACAGTGGTTATTAATAAAAATAGAACGTTTTTTTTTTTCAAACGATGTTATTTACGTTGCGAAACTAAGTTGAAACCTATCTTTCAATGTAATCCTCATGGAAACTGTAAAATCGGTAAAAAGCTACCTAACAGATCGTTGTTTTCGGTATCCCATAAGAAATACTATGAAAGACGGGTTTTTCGAATAGGAAATAAACGCAAGAAAAGCCATATTTTTTACAATTATTAATATAAGAATTTAATACTTGCAAATGTTCCTTGCTTTTTCGTTTAAAATTTGCAATGCCAAATAAACATTGCATTGCATTTGCCGTATCTGAATTAACGCTCAAAGTGTTTTTTAAATGGGATTCATAGTACAGAAGAACCCAAGCTTTTTGAAGTAGCCTTGAGGCATTGGGTAACAAGATGCAATAACGTGTACCTTCCGGTTCGCTCTAACGACTTGTCCGTTCCCGCGCTCTCCGAGAAATGGAACGCTTCCTCCCCGGCCGCGGTTCGCGAAGATCGCATTACACGCTTGCGGATTTTGTCCTAAAAAAACAACGATTTTTATTGAATTCAAAGGATAACATTGTCTTTTTCAATTTGACTGGAAATGAATAGTCTCAATTTAAATAAGTGTGTCTGATATTTCTATTAAACTCTAAAACAACTAATTGTGCTATTCGGAATAAGCTTTTAATTTTTGAAATTCAAAATAATACAAAATGTTTAAAATATTTTAAATAATCTTATTTGATTATCTAACAGAAAGACCCCAGCTATAAGGCAAAATACAGTAACGTGGACAGCTTTCGTAAATCTGGCTACCAAAAAAAAATCAAATTGCGAAGGCATGTCATATTTTATGTCAATACGCGTTGATGAAAAGAGATGAGAATTCTCTGATATATTTTGAAATATATATGTTACTTGATGGTATACTACAAATTGTATTTGGTTCTAATTTAAACATTTATTTCTTAACCAGAAGAAACGTTGAGTAAAAGCTTCAAATGAACTTACCATAGACACAGTTTGCTCAGGTGGTTCCAGCCTCGTCGATGGATCCCAAATACTCGGAGGCAGAACCGTCAGATCATCAATAAATTCATCCATGCCATCAAGAAGGTCCTGGCGAGAACTGGCTTTGTAGGCAACTTCACAAAAGACCTGAGCAAAAAGATATATAAAGGTCATAATAAGATAAATAAAAAATAATTATGCATTGTAAAGTTAATTGTCTCATGTCGTCGAGAAGGTCTTAGCGAGAACTGGCTTTGTAGGCCACTTCGCAAAACACCTATGTGGATATAATGAAAAACTCAATGTAGTCAAATGGTCCTTGCTGTATTTATAACGTTTTCATAATTTTATCGCGTAAATTCAACTTAGTGATCGTCCATATTGCCCCGTTTCCATTACCTACTCCCTTTATGATAAATGAATATTCCACCATGGTAAATTCCTAGCCATATTCAAAATATGAGGATACCATTTCTATATTATTTTTATTACGAATCATCTGATACCCTATCGGTGACGAGGGATGCAACGTACTACCCTTATTCCCGACTCCATCATCCAAAACACTAGCTTGATCTGAATAACCCGGTTTCTGTTAATAATTATCTCGATGTCGAATTATTATCATTTACTAATTAGTCCGGTCGGTAATACCACCCAAATATGATTCTGTGTGCATTGCTTGTTAAATCTTGAAGCTATGCATTTTCTGAATGGTCTTTGGGTGCTCTTTAAAATGAAATATGTTTCCATTTTTTATTTCGAATATTGAGGTGTGAAAATTACGATGGCCGAAAAGCTCTTCTTAGCAATAAACACCTCAATTATAATTAACGAAATATTTTATTTGGATACACTTCGCTTAAGATAAACACTTAAACAGCTTCTAAGTCTAAAATTGAGAAAATAGCCAATCACTCATTACTCCATATTATCATTTAGAAAATTACGATGGCCAGAAAGTGTATTTTTTTCAAAGACTTGAATCACCATATGTCAAACATCGGTATAACTGTCGATTGTTACAAATAAATGATAATAATAAATAAAAATTTAAATAGCATGTTTTAGAACACATTTAAGGTCAATTAACTGAATTACGATGGCCTATAAGCTCGGTACATCAATAATCTATAAATCATATTATAAGGAACATAGGAATAATGAGGATCTATATCAATATGTTTTATACAGGATTGATTTTATGTTATACAGACCACATAACCTTTTTTCCCAACCAGAAATTCATTTGAAAAATACGATGGCCGGAGAGTGTAATTTATTTGTATAGCTAACAACAGTGTTTCTCAAGAATCAGTATAACTCGATATTTACAAATCGATAATAGCATCTATCTACATGCTATCCATCAAGCCATCATAACTATATATATTTTTTATTGTTTCGCTAAATTACGATGGCCCATAAGCACGTTGCTCTGACATTGTATAAATCAAGTGAACAGACAAGCATATTACAAAAATTTATTCCCTAAAATAATTTATACGACTTGTATGCAAGATTATTTAGACCAATTTTAAAATCATAGAGATATCGCAAAGTGATCCGTGCTATGTATTCTTATGTTTTTTGTCCATAAATTTCTTTGTAGAAATGGATAATAAAGCAATCGTTAGATATCTGTACTCGATTTACGCAACTAAAAGTAAAACAAAATTACATTTGAAATCTGACACAGAATAAACTAGTGATCTTAATGTGCTGATTAATTTACGATTTAATATTGCTTTTCCAACGCTTACACTCTTTCATATATAATTATCCCCAGCCTCCCTAGCTGGGGCGGGGGATATAGAAACGCACCGTGTCCGTCCGTCTGTCTGTTTGTGTGTCTGTCCGTCCGTCCAGATGAGTTTGCCCAGGCGATATCTCAAATACTGTTCACTGTAGGTGGATGAAACTTCACAGCTGGATAGAATATATACCAAAGCTGTGCCTCGCAAGGTTATCTTTGAAATTTTTTGAAAAAAAAATGTAAATTTGGCGATTTTTTAAAGTTTCGGACTCAGTGGTTTTCCGTGATAGTTTTGTCCAGGCGAAATCTCAGTTACTGTCCACTGTAAATGGATGAAACTTCACAGCTAGATAGAATATATACCAAAGCTGTGCCTCGCAAGGTTATTTTTGAAATATTCGAAAAAAATGGCGATTTTGTGATATTTTTGACTTAGTCGTTTTCCGTAAAAAACAATGTCGACCACATGTGTGCTCCCCGTAGTGGGCTCGAACTTACACCGTCTAGTCAGTGCTATAGTACACTCGTTCCAGCCGTGAGTCAACCACTTTATCCATTCGGCCACGCCGGGATAATGTACACTATCAGTGATATCTCAACTTTATTGAACCTATTTTGGGCCATATTTTAATGTGATAGTAAATGTACTCCATATCGAATTATCCGAAAAACGGAATTGTTGTGGTTTTTGTTAGGGTAGGCATATTAGACCAATGAAAGCCAATGCAAGATATTTGACGATTGATACCATTTTTCCTTCATGCGATTAAAGTTTTTATTTTTCTGGCAAGCCATCAATAGTTGCTAATATAATCACATGCTTATGTTTGGTCGTCTTGTGAGATGTTGTCTTACGTTTGAGGAGAAGGGCGTTGCATTTTAAATATCTTGACAATTTTTTGATTTTGCAAACGATATACATTTTAAACAGTTTGTATAGAAAGAAAAAAGAGGAATAGCTTCCCGTATGGCCAGGTGCTGCTCCCCGAGTGACGAGGTCCAAAGTCGGGGCGGGGATATGCAATCCACGATTGTCTTATTCGTATACTATTGAATGATGTCGTAACCCTCTTTGTATTCATTTTGCACATATTAAAAATTAGGAAACACCGTTGTGGATACACATAAATGACGTATTTCAATAACATAAACTTATTTATCATACTTAGAATACTATAGAGCGTCAGTAACGCTATGCGGAAAATGGAAAACGGGAGACTTGCAAAAATGTACACATGACTGTGTCAACGCTCTGACTTTGAAGGTTCATGCAGAAATTCTTATCAGCCCCACAGCGTCAAATCTCGTTGCCATTTAAGTTTGATCGCATACATGAACACCTCGAAGAATATTTAGATTTCAGACATTGATACTTGGCGAGTTTCGTAATGGCTTCAGGGGCTGCAGGCAGACTTGTTGGAACTGGAACATAATCTTTTCTTTCAAGTAGTCATCCAAAAGGTTCTGGCCAGAGATTTTCAGGAACATAGTCTGTGTTGTTTGACAATACAATAGCTTGGAAGTGCGCACGGAGGACTTGCAGACCAGATAGGAGGAAGCTTGTATCCTTCTTCTGTTATTTTCTTAAAATGTGCCATTGTATCTGTCCAATATAATCTAACTTTGATTTGGCGTCATAGAGGTGGTGCACGTAAGCTTCGAGTCCATGAATTATAACATCAAAATACGTTTTTTCTAAGTCTCACAGTCTAAATGGCCTCCAAGACCTCTGGCGACTCCTTAAAAGAGTTGATGAGGAATCCTGCTTAAATTTGTAAAGTCAGAACGTTGACAGAGTAAATGAATCAGACGATGCGGCATTTGAAATATATCAGTGAATGATTGCCATCACAAGTCCTGCACGCTCATGACCTGAATTTGTGAGCTATATGCCAGTCACGTGTAAATTGTGCATATCTCCCGTTTTTCATTTTTCAACATAGCAATATTGACGTTCTATAGTATTCTGATTATGTTAAATATGTAAATGATATAAAATACGATATTTATAAGTATCCACACATGTATTTCGTTATTGTTGATGTGTGCATAATGAATACGAAGCGAAGTTCCGGCACCATTAAAATTTGTAGCTATTTATAAATGAAAGAGTGTAGGAGTTGGCAAAAAATATCTAATCGTGAATTAATCAGCATATAAAGATCACTAGTTTATTCCTTGTCAGATTTCAAATGTAATTTGGTTTTACTTTTAGTTGCAGAAATCGATTTTATTTATTAAACAATTGCTTTGTTATCGATGTCTACATTGAGATTGATTGACAAAGCACATAAAAACACACACACAAATGGATCATTATGCGGTATCTATACGAGTTTAAAATTAGTCAGAATAATCTTGTTTACAAGTCTTAGAGCTTATTTTAGGGATTATATTTTTATACAATACTTGTCTGTTCATATGATTTATAGAATTTCAGAGTAACTTACTTATGGGCCATTTTAATTTAGCGAAACAATAAAAAAAATGTCATATAGTAATAATAGAATGATTGCATGTAGTTTAATGCTATCATCGATTTGTAAAGTTGCTATTATACTGATTCTTGAGAAACGCTGATTGCTGACTACATAAATAAATTGTACTTTCCGGCCATCGTATTTTTAAATGCTTTATTGGTTTGATCAAAAAAAGTTTCTGTGGTCTTTATCACATAAAATCATTCCTGTATAAAGCATGTTGAAATAGATCCTAAAATTCCCTAGATTCATAATAATATGATTTATAGATTATTGATGTACCGTGCTTATAGGCCATCGCAGTTAAGTTAATTGACATAAAATGTGCGTTACAATAAATGATAGTTAAATGTTATTGTAATATTATTATATATTTGTAACAATCGGCAGTTTTACCGATGTTTGACATATGGTGATTCTAAGCCTTGAAAAATACACTTACCGGCCATCGTAATGTTCTTAATGATAATCTGGAGAAATGAAAGTTTACTTATTTTCTCAATTTAGTCTTAGAAGCTGTTTTAAGTATTTATCTTAAGCGAATTTTGCCCAAATAAAATGTTTCGATGATTATTATTGACGTTTTTATTGCTAAGATGAGCTTTTCGGCCATCGTAATTTTCATACCTTTATATTAAAAAAATGGAAACATATTTTATTTCAAAGAGTACCCAAAGACCATTCAGAAAATGCATTGTTTCAAGATTTAACAAGAAATACACACGGAATGGTATTAGCCACCGGACTAAATGATAAACTATTTGTTTCACGGAATATTACCTTGTCAGTGAACAGGGACGCCATTGCCCTTCCAACCTCTTCATATTCCCAAATGGCCGTCGAAGCAGGTGGGCCCAAGACGAGAAACAGGAACCGCGTTGGCACAGCGACTTCCGTTAAATCGGCCAAAACCGAAGAACCTTTAGAAAAATATTTAAACATTCCGTCATGAGTGAGAATAAACGCTGCAAGATAAATATATGCACCTGAGTGTTGTTTTTAAAAAATTGTGGTGTATTTGGGGAATACGTTTGAATTATTGATTGCTTTTTTATATTTGCATATACGGCATATGTATTGCACTTTGAGAGTAGTTAAAGAATATATACAGCAGTATGTGTTGAATTTGTGTTTTATGACTTGAGCGAATGATATTGAAATTATTATCGGATATTCGTATAAGACAAATATGGGCGGGCGGCTCGTATTTCTCTGATACGAATACCAGCAAAATATTTCTTTAAGAAGAATAACCTTTAAGTCGCAAAAAGGCCATGATTGGTTCGTCCAGAAAGTCCACGGTTCCAACGAGGATGTTGGCTGCCTCGGAACCGCCCGGGATCTTTTTCATCAGGCGCTTGTTAGGCTGCAAATTAAGATAATTAATTATATTTGCTGATAGGTTTGAAGGTGAAAAATACAAATAATTTACAATAGCATTAAGGCACTGGTTTTGGGCTATCTTTGTTATATTTGAACGGCCGATACGTTTTTTTTTGTTTTGGACCATCGGGTACGTTGAGTAATTTGTTTATGAGAATTATGTGAGCTTGATTTGGCTGGATCGGCAATGGACCGGGAGAGTGCATGGAATTTTCGCTTGTTGGGCCGGAAATTGGTTTTATTTTTTTTTTAGGGAAATGCAGATCAATAGGGTCTTTCTGGGTATTATTCTGAATATCTAGCCGTCATACCTTGTGTGGACTGAGCTCATCTGGCGAGATGCCACTTGGATACGTATGACTCAGCGCCGAAGTTTCATTCGCCGACGGGTCATGCTTCTTGGTGAAGGTCGATTTCAGTTTGGCAAAGCGGGCTGCCTTTTCTGTATAACAATTATGAACAATGAGAGTTTTTGACCGTATCGAGAGCTTTTCAGAAGCGTTATGCTCTCAAACCTTGAAATTTCAATGTATTACTCTCTGAACGTTCTTTTCCTCATTTCATACAAGTAGTGTAAAAATAGGATGATATGCTAGCTGTTTGATGAGGGTTCTACGAAAGGGAGATGGTGTATTTGTTTTGAAATCTTGGTAGCCAGTATATTAATATGGAATTGGGCACCTTGTCCACTTAGGCTACACATGGAGCTCCATTTGGACCCTACTTTAAACAAGGATAGAACATTTATATTATCTAAAAGAAAGTTAATGAATATATAACGCTCTTACTAGAAGCGGTCGAAGTTTCCATTTCGATGCTTGTCTCCTGTTTGCTCTGATCGCCTTCTTGGTCGTAACCGCAGTGACTGTGGTTATGGTTGGTGACATCGAGATTCTTACCTACAAAAGAAGCTTTTTTTTTTAAACCGTAAGAGGAATAGTCATCTTATACATGAGACCATTTGGTCTGGAAAGTGTGTTATCTATTCTGAATTATCGTTTGCCACAGATAGTTGTTTGCTATGTGGTGGAACAAAATGTCGTTGAACGCTCATTGTCCAAATACTTGTAATATGTTGGATCGAAAGTATTGAATGAGTTCGTAGCATCGTGTTTCATCGACTATTTCAATACCATATTTCATATAAGTAATTATTGGTATAAACCTTAAACCGTGTGTTGTGATGTCTTATTGACCCATGCTAAAACATTCCATAATGACAATTTATACTATCTTATTCCTCCCCTTACCCTTTTGTTTTCCACGATGCTTGTGCTTATGTGGCTTGAGTAGGACGTCGACCACTTTTCGAGCGACATCAACAGGAAGATCCTTATCTTGCTGGATCACATGCACAATCAACTCTGGAACAATGGAAACATAATGGATGAATTGATATTTAGATGGCCAGTCTATAAATAAATGACCAATCGTTTTTCGCAATATGCAATACCATTTGATGTTGAACTGTCAACGTTTCTCTACTGGAAGACTTGCAACTCTATGGTGCACGTAAAACTCAAACGCTTACAAAACCTGCCGTATCTAGAAAGGGTCATGTGCAAATTTAGTTATTCTATTATTTTCTCAAATTAAGTAAGATTAAATACAACATGCTTAACATATAGTCGAAAATTACTGACATATAAACAAATAGCGAAAAAAAGTTAAAACGTTATAGAGCCTCTTCTTTATTCGAAGTATTTGTTAACATTGTTTGATTTCACTTTGCCTTTATTGTAGTAACCTTATTTCTCAAACCCATACCTGCCACTTGGTGTAGACACCCATGCGACGCATTCATATCCAGAATAATAGAGCAGGTGTTTTCCGCGATGCAACGTCGCAGTTCGAATAGGGCGTGAAGTGACGTCGTGGGGACGTGCGGTTTGGACCAGCGGTCGCCGGCTTCTACTTTCTCTTCGTATTTGAGCCATCTGCGGATGAAGGTTTTATTTTGATATCAGAATTTATATAAAGTGCATGCATATAAGAATTGATAAATCTATCTATAGTGTTCCTAAAATTTTGGCAATCTGATGAATCGTGTATATGAATATCTTAATAACGTAAAGGTTGCCAGGCGCGGATTTAGAGGGGGCGCACCCGGCGTACGCCCCCTGTTTGCTCTTATATGTAAGACAAAAAAAATGCGCCCCCGGTTCAGCCTGATGATTTATACTGCTGCGCCCCCAGGTTCAATATTTTCTGGATCCGAGCCTGGTTGCACATTTACAGCTATAAATAAGGAAAGTCACATTGTATATATGACTTCCATCATTGTATTATTAGCTCAGTGTTATATTTACAGTTATTAAAGAAAACCAGTTCCAGAGCAGTAGATCTTTGACAGTTTTGCAACAAATAGTCTTTAACATTGATATATTGGGGTTTGTCCCGAGAAAGCCACAGAACTGCCAAGACTCTACTACTTTTCCTTCAAATACACATTATGTTCATTTTTTAGGATTAACTATAGGACAAATATAATCAAGTATAATTATATGATAATCATATAGCATATGCACCAACCTCGCCGCTTCCTTCCACCCCATGAGCCCGTCTTCGAAATGGCACAAAACGTCCATTTGGCAAAACAGAGCCCGAAGCTCCATGTCCAAGAAGTCATGTTCCTCCTCCTCACGGCCTTCGGGGGTGAGCATAAAGCGAACCTGAAACATAAAAAATGTGAAACTGATTCTTAAACATACACTCAATTTATGGTTTGAATGTAGATAAATATTAAAATTCATGTCTGAATTTGAAATATTTCTCCTCCTTACGGCCCTCAGGTAAGCATGAAAGAAACCTAGAAAACATCATTTTAAATTAATTATTGAATTGATAAGAATCCAATACAACAAAATGAATATATAAGAGCATTTATGTATAAAGAGAACTCAAAGACAAATCAAACGGATATTTTGAGATAATTTAGATCTTTGCGAAAACCTGCTAAAAGCAAATAGGTTTGATTTGAGTTTTGTATACAAAAAAATCATTAAATTAACCAAACATTGAAACTTTGTTTTCCTCATTTAATTACGTTCTGGGCTTTAATAGTGATGTGGTTTTGTTATATGATTATCGCTCTATGAAATTGCCAAGGCCAACATTTTGCTTTCAAATTATTAGTTTTATGAAATGAGTAGTGTGATTCATAGAAAGGCAGTAAATAATTGTGACACGATTTTGGTAAATGAAACATAGCAAACTTTGATGTGATATCTGAAATCAAGACCTTGCTATGCCATGAACGATTCTGCATGATTAACGCAAAAGGATGGAATTGACAACATGGAATAATTCTTGCTTAATTGACAGACATGGATTTCTTTGCTAAACATGCATCCTCCAAAATATATTGAAATACAAGTTCATTGTAAATACTCACTAAATGAAACCATTACAGCGCTAATAAAGCCATTTCATCGCATGGATAACGCGAATATTCGCAAACATGTTATTTAAGTGAATAAATATTGCGTATTGCGAATTTTGATTTTTTTTTATATATAATATGGAAAGGTGGATGCTCTGATGCAATACACTTATACGTTATGTCATTAAAATCTGTATTTTTTTCTTTTGAACGTACAATACAAACATTATATTATGGCAATGACATATAAGTCAAAAACCTGTTTTCATATTTTTAACCATATAAAGTTGTCATTGCAATATGTTGCCCATTCATATTGCATAATATCTATGAAAATATGTAGAAAAATTAAATGCCCTAACGAGCAATAATGCTGTTATTGAAAAACACTTATCCCTTTCTCATGGTGTCTTATTTTGTTTATTTTTTATGGTATCATGCATTAATGTTTACATAGATTATGAATGCTTCGCATAATTTTCATTCGATATGTCAATGGCTTCTTTAAAAACAGATATATTAAGGGTTTGTTCTAGAGCAAATTCGTGAGAAAAATGTTAATTTGCAATCGATAATTTGTTTTCATTGTTGCTATGCACTGATATCATTCAATTAATCCTTAATAATTTAATGTTAAAATTGATAGTAATTGATCTTCTTATTTTTATCGAAGATCGTCAAGGTTATTCAAATTTCCCTATTTACTTCTTGCCACTGGTTTTAAGTAGGGTTTTAATGACCAAGATTCTAGGGAGCCACTAAGCACCTTATTCTAACCCACGCTCATTTTTCTTTGTTTCATTTAACAAACCCCAAGTTTTCCGACGTCCAAAGAATGTTGAAATTTTGCTAATATGAAAGATTCTGGATGCTCTTTTTCGTAGCATGGGTAGAAACATGTTGAGCTGATGTCGCGTCAAAGTCATATGTTAAAATAACCCTAATCTTACGTCTGTGTGTCTAAATGGGCCTAACTAAAACCGTCCTCTCTATATCCGGGCCGAATAAGACGTCTCATGGACAACCTTTCAGTTTGGAAGGTTCATGATCTGAGTACAATATGATTCTTTAGAAAAGAAGGTTCTCCAAAACGGGACTATGGTTCAATAACAAGTATCTCTGTAAAAGCGAAACTCATTAACACAATGCTCCTCAAGGGAAACTGTCATTAATACTGAGTGTGTTGTTTTTTTGTGACGTTCAAGACATGTGAGCTCTAGAATAAGGAATCATCTCTCAGATTTACCGCCCCTCCCAACCCAGACACTCCACCCTCAGTAATACTAATAAAACTTGACAAATTAGAAATACAATTAGAAAAGCCATATTATTTATTGTATATTATCATGAAAACGAGATATCAAAATGTAATTATATCATGTGATTGAATATATTGTTCTGACCAAATGTATGACATTGTGTGGATGGGTTGTAGTAAAATAGGGATGGATGGCAAAAAATAAAGTCAGATATGAAATAACGAGTCACAATTAAGCAATTATTATGGGAAATAGTTGCTGAGCAAGCCGTGAGATACACTACGACCTATATCTTAACATCTAACTTTATCAAAGGTCAGACAGAAAGTAAACCGACTGAAGGTCATGCCCTTTCCTCCATGTTTACTAATTTTTGTTCAATTATTTTGAAATGATAACAATGTGTAATCTCAAAAGAGGACAAGGAGACGTCATTTTGCCTTTTTCTATCACGCAAACTCAATTTTTGTTCCGTTTCGCATGGGCAGATATGATTTTGTTCTCTCACCCCATAGTTGTATTGTTATATTGGAGGTGTTTATATATGTTCCAGTCTCATGCAATATATTGTGATACATTGCTTAATGTTGGATTGTATAGATGGTATAATAGAATTCATAATACAGTTTATTCAATATATTTCATACTGTTGTAGTCACTATTGTAGCCACTATACCATATCATAAATGCCTACCCTAGTTTTGTGGGGAAACATCACCAAATGTCGCAACGTTGACGTTTTCCTAAATGAAACATACATGAATCCCTTTTCTGACCAGATCAGACCACCACTGCCAGCCCCAAGCCCCCCATCACACCCCCCC
>LQRL01011115.1:17636-35227 GCA_001703475.1 Hydroides elegans | reverse complement strand
CAGCATTGATCTCACAGTCGCCGTTTTCAGCCCATTGCGTGCAAAACTCAAGATTTTCCTCATCATCCAAACAACCTAACGAATTGCAACAGAAATTACAGCAGGGAAACATAAGTAAAACGTCGATTTTTATTAAACTGCACAAAAAAAATAGCTCACAGTAAGAAACGATTAAAAATGAACATAAAATAAATAAGAAAGGGAAATACATAAGAACATTGAAACTAAAACCAAAATAAAACTAAAAGAAGTGATGATTTTAACTACACGGTGAAGGATATAAATACATTAAGAACAGGCAAAATACATGTTGTGGGTTTCTACATGTATTTCAAACGTGTATCCAGATGTTTTAACAGATCGCAGATACAGGCAATAATTGAATAGTGAGAACAAAAATGAAGTATGTTTAACAAATGAAAATGGTAGAATTCTAGGATAGTCTATGTGGGTTTCGGAAAGAGCACATGGGTGTTGATATATATATCGATAAAGAAAACTGAAATGCTAAATCTAGCCATAATATATATCATTATAGTGTCAGCGTGCGCAAGTGTGATTAATATTTACTCTGCGTCGGGACCTCGGTGACGGCTATAGGACATGCACCACAGGATTTGGCGCAGTTGATTGGCATCCATTCTGGATTCAACTCGCATTCGTTGATGCCAGCCCAGTAGTCACAATCGACGTCACTAGCCTCGTTGTGACAATCTGCATTTATTATGTGTATACGTGTATATCAGGAAGAAAGTTTAGTAAGAAGACATTTTAGATACAGATTTAAAAGTTATATGTTAATAATTTTAAAGTTGATAGTATTGTTTTTCTTAGTTAAAGTGTACAAGAACCAAAGCCACTACATTCAACACCAAAGGTATCTAATTTAGTGTTACAAATAATATTCTGATCACTTAAATTACTTTAGACCAGTTGGTCACTGGTGGAGGTCAACAGATAAAGCCCGAAGAGACAGTGGTAGATAGATATAGACAGAATCGAATATCCATGATTAATACCATGTTACAAAGCTTAAACTTCTTGTTGTTTTTAAAAATTTATGACGGTGTGACAATGGAGACTATCTGAAAATTGTTATCATGTAAATGCTTAAAATTCCATAATCGAGCTTCAAAAAAAACAATACCCAAACCTTTTATAGCATGACAAACAAAATATTAAGCATAATAATAAATCAGTTCACCACAACATCATCAAATATAACAAAGTCTAAAAGTACCGATGTTTCACAACACTTCAAAATGAAATCTATCGAGCCAAACGATATCGAACTGGGCGATAATACAAGAACATTTCAAAAGGTGCGATGATAACTGATAATAGTGAAAATGATATCGTCCAATATATAAAAGGCACCTAGCGCTACCTGCCACGTTTAATTTGGTGTTATGACAACTATCTATTAAATTTCAGTCAATGTTCGCAAAAAGTTAAGGCCCATTCGATTCGATTTTCGACCAAATTTGATAAATATATTGTCAGAAATTCTGAAACAGTAGTTACTTGTCTAATTTCGATACGTGAAATTATCCCCGAACTTCAAAAATATATAAAATGAAAAATCTCTCAGTCACAGCATTTTATTCAATATTTGTTTCCTTGACATATATCTAAATGAAAAAAATACAATTATGTATGGTGAATATTGTTCAGGTAACAGCGAAACTTTGTTTTTTCATCAGTATAAAGACACTCGCGGATATTTTTTTTTCATAAATTTCTGTATAATTATGCAACATAGTAGGTTTTTTTTATCAGTTTATAGTAGTATTAAGTTGAAAACAGATGTGAAATGAAAATTTTTTTCCGATATAGTGTACTTTCACACAAGATATAATTTATATCGCAAGTGCCCTTAATTGGTCGATCAAAATGTAAATGCTGGACTGCTGAGACTCTTTATGTATTTGAAAGCATTTTAAAACTATCGATATAGAAAATACCGAAAGTGGCACAGGCACCGCAGGCCCTGCGACAGTTGGGAATCATCCAGCCTGGATTGGAAGCGCAATCACCACGCAACGCCCACACGGCACAAGAACCGTCGTCTGGGTATTCATTGCTGCAATCTTGACAGACAAGCAAATGTAAGCACTTATAATATTAGTAAACATATATACTAGGGTTCGGATATGTAAATAGAACTATTTGAAATGACTTAAAAAGCTGTTGGTTTTTTTTTTGGATAATTTCATGCCTAATTATATCAAAATATATAGAATCGTAGCTACGAAATGCGTACATCATGTATTTATAGTAGTAAAATTTTATATAAATTTGCATTTAAATTTAAATATCCAGACTCTAATTGATATGCGCTTCTAACAATTCGTAAAAAAAAGTTTGATGCATTTATCTTGCAGTTATATAAATAGACATATATATATTAAAGCCTTTACCATGAATGCAAGGAAATTTAGTTTATTAATTAGCTGAAACGTTTTGCAATATTTTAAATTAAAAATAATTAAATGAAGAGCAAAATAGGATAAAGTAATATATTTAATTCAATCGTATGACTTCTAAAAGTTGCTTTTAATTCTTCAAACTAACCTTCAAACCTGGCTTTAACCCAATTAAAACCAGCTAGACAATCTAAGAATTGATTGGTTTAAAGGTCCTTAAGATTTAGCTTTAAAAAAAAACCATCAAACCACCCTTCACACCAAATTCAAATTGAATGAACAAATTTGTAATCAGTTTAATCTGGGTTGAAGGTACTTTGACAGTGATTTAATGCAGTGAAAAAAATATATTGTCGCTTGAGTGATTCGAAGTTAGGTTTGACGGTAAGCGTTATGTATTTGAGCACACTCTAAGTCGCCACTAAAACTGTGCATTTGTAAAAGAGACATGATGATTTTATTTCATGGATTTAAATAAAGCTTATGATAGTGTAAACTCCGAATTTGGCGAGTATATGAGAGGTGGCTCGGGTTTTAAAATTGTTAACGATAATTTCATTTTAGGTTTGTCTGCTCATAATTCTGTCTTATAACCACCTTCAGGTTTCTCAGTGAGCCTGGTTGACTGCGTTATGTTGTGCTAATATAATTAATTATGAAGTTAATCACTTTTTGTCAAAACATTGTTTCTATATATTTTTTATTTAAGAAATCGAACAATATGCCACTGGTTTCATGATGACAATAACTTATGTAGGTAATGCTTTACCACTAACATCAATATTGCAAAACGTTCCACATAGTTATTTGGGTAAATTAGCCGGAAGAAAATGTTGGATCAAATGGTTAAAATAAAATCAAAAATCGAAGCTGAATCGAGCTGCATAAAAGCCTCTTAATCATTTAAAAATCAATAGCATTTCAAGTAAACTGTCGATAAAGGTCTTGCCGGTGCATATTCTCAAACAAGAAGCAATTGTGTGCATTTAATATAAATGTGTAAGCACTTTCCTTATCATTTTATATTACATAATACCACTGTAAAAGCACGTGCCTAAAAAAAAGCTTGACGAAATAATATAATATTTTAATTCCATTTGGGAAATCATTCTCAGCAAAAAATATTTTCTTCGCTTTTCTCATAAAATGGAAATAATTTGCCATTGATTCATATGTCAAAAATACACACTATTCTAACCTGTTGAAATCATTTTTTATTTCAATTCCAATGATGAACAACATTCTCAGCACAAAATGAATAAAACTTTTCTAATAAATGTCGCGTGATGCATTATCAAATATTGGCACACCCTCTTTTAAACTTAAGAATTTTATAAATATTCAATTTATCATTATTGTATAAAAATTATCGATAAAAATCCTAAACGATAGTTTCAAAACTAGAAACTCATGAAAGACATCAAATATGTGGTTCAAATGATATTTTTCCACGTTAATTTTTTTTCGTTTCACGGGCATTTGCATTAAATCATCAACATATACATACAACTGGTGAAGCAGTGCACCCACTTCATACATAATGTTATAAGCTCACGAGGAGAGCAGTTGTAACATTTTCTTTAAATGCTTGTTTAATGAAAGATATATGTTAAACCAAAATGATTGTATGATCACATTTAACTAAGAAGTTGTCCGAGTTTTAAATAATTTATTATATCTAAAGCACAACAATCACCACACATTTCTCAAATAAATATAGATATATTTCCAAAAAAAACATAGGTGCAATGTTTTTGAACATTTTTTTTTAAAAGGTGACAATATTGCCTTTCATTTAAATACAGATCAATTGCAAAGTAAAACCGCGTTTTGATAAATGAAAACCTAAATCAACATTGAAGGTGTGTCAATCTTTGATTATGCCTTCTATTCGGCTTTGAATCATGTGCTAAATTTTACTTTTTTTTCGAATAGTTTGATCATGAGTATGTATGTTGTGGGGTATCTTTGATTTCAGGGTACCTATAGATGCCCTAGGGCAATTATAGTTACCCTGACTGTGTAAGGGTAACCATAGTTACCCTTGAATTGTTCTGGGCAACTATAGATACCCTGGTTTTTGGCCTCCAAAAAACCAAAGATGCCCTGAACTCTCTATTGATGGCCTCTCCTTTAATTATTTGACGAATCGGATAAGATATACATTGTATGTCAGTTGCTATTCTACATGATTGAGATGTGATCTCATCAGGATTATAACACTGTTCGTTATAATGATTACAATCTTAAAGCATTTGATTTATGATTATTGATGAATAATTATTCAACGACGAGATAGTTATAAGGGTATTAGGCATTGTATTCTTGTATTTGATGATAATATTTTAATTTGCAAAGTCGAATGCAACAAATATGATTGATTAAACTGTAGACTAATGTTTGATCAAATAAAAATCGGTAATTATCTACCTTATAAGAAATATTTCATCGAAGATACTTTTTGAAATTATTAACTGTTTTTATTATTGAATCATTTATAGTTGAAATCAATACAATGCAAATGACTTATTCCCCAGCCCAGTCTTTGAAATAACCTTCTCACCACATGATCAGTGTCGACTTATGTGTATATCAAATTGCTTTCACATATGTATGTTACTAAAATGTCCATCGCGACATACTTAACTAACAATTCCTTGGTAATAATATCCCCTATATTATCAGTGTACAATAATGCAAAAGGATCAACTCCTAAATCCCACCATATGAAGTGATGCTTCTCAACCAGTTATAATTGGTAGTTATGCATTTGAGACAGAATTGCAACTGATTTAACCGACTACTTGATAGCATTACAAAATGAAAGCTCGACTCACACTCATTCGTATGCATGCTCTTAATTGACCATTGCTAATATGATTATAGTAAATATCGTAGATATAATTATCGTAACTACCAAATTGCAGTAAACAGTAAAAAAAACTTGTTACAAGGCTTGAATTATATATGTCCAAGTATTGAATTAATGTGCAAATGATTATATATTTAACCAATGAAATACATTAAGACTACGAAACATATATATCCGAACAAATATTAATAATGTAGAATTGCAACATACATATATCTGACCCGATTCATTAAACAATGCAAGTGAAGGCCATCAAAAGAGATTTCAGGGTATCTTTATTGTTATGGAGGCCAAAACCCAGAGTACCTATGGTTGCCCTGAAAAATTCTCGGGCAACTATAGTTACCCTAACACATAGAACACACACCTATAGATACCCTGAAATCAAAGAAACACCACAGCATATATATCAAGATACATACCACACAAACTGTCACATTATCTATAGCAAATACTTTTCTGGTGGAAGTATTAATACGCATAATTTCGAATTCGAGACTCCGTTTAGTGAATTAAAATCAGTTCTTGATTTTATGTGCAAATCTATTATCGATATTAGTTTAACGCATTGAGAAAAAAAACGAATGAATCGAAATTAACTTTATTTGTTTGCTAAGGATTCTCAGAGCCTGACCATATTGGAAGCTTTTTCTTGTTTTTATTTTCTAACAAACCTATGCTCCAATGTATTCCTTATGAGAAACTGAAAAAGCGGTAAAACGCTACATAACCGCTCGCTGCTTTTCGTTTCCCATAAGGAATACATGGGAAGACAGGTTTGTTAGGATATTAAAGCAAGAAAAGGCTTCCAATGTGACCAGGTCCTTCAAATATTCATATTGGCCGTATATGGCAATATGTGATTGACTTACCTTCATCTTCTTGAGCAACCGAAAGCGAAATGATTCCTATCACAAGAGTGAAAATGAAAAGTCGCATGCGGATATCCATCTCTAGCTTTTAACATCTGAAATTCGATCACACAATTTGAGTTAATTATTCTATCCACACTTTATACTAACAGATACTAACTTATCCAACAAAATGAGTAAATATATGTATATATATCATGTAAAGTGTTTATTACAGTTTGATATACTTTTAGATATAATATCCAATCCAATTTCTATAAAATAACTCATTCAAATCGATATCATTGTGCTATATGATTATTCTATTCCTTTACTCAACATTGCATACACTATCAAATAAAGCATGCTCGCGCATAGTCAATAGTGCATGCTAGAATGTTTAATCATTAAAACTGAAATATAAACAGCAGCAAGTAGTGTATGGGATGCGTCTTCGAATTACTCATGTGTGACGGGAATCAATAAGGCAACAGTTGTCATTCAGATCAATGGAGTCGATTGAGTTGCTATCGGCATTTTGTATTGCATGCATTTGTCATTGAGTTGTGACGCTTCGTTTATGCTTTTTGTAATGATCATTCAATGTTGTGCTAATGTTATGGTTTGACTTTATTTCATAAATGTTTAACGAGATCCCGGTTATATGCGATAAACGTACATTTATATAAACTTGGTTATTTATGTTAATTACAATTATTATTATAATTTGAAATCATAAATTCAATTTTACTGACCTGGCAGCTTAGAAATCAAACCAATTATCCATGAATATATTTTTCGTCAAAAATAAACCAAAGATGCCCATATGCTACAGATGCAACAAATTCCATCCAATGTAACTGCAATATATGCAGTACCAAAGTTGCAAGCGACAATACAATATAATAATATGTCGCCCTATTTTCAGTTTTAATTGCACGCATGTCTTCATACGCTGGCTGCTGTAGCCCCGAAAAGATGCAAAACCCCCGATTGTCTGGGCCAATATAGCGCTAGAGACATTGAAGATGGTTTTATTTTACGATAAGCTGTATGCATTCTTGTATTACATGTACTTGTATAGTTGTGACATTGACGAATTTGATATAGAAGCATTTAGGGAATCATATATGTTAGAATGCCCTTTTAAGAGCTGATGGTAAATTCATTGCCACTACGACCGGACTCTCCCACAAACCTTTAAATTCTTAGTAACGCGTACGGGGATATTTCTTAATGGTTATCATGCTTATTAGTATAAACTATCATTTATGATTATTTTTAACGTCTGCTAAACGGTTGTGTATGTTGGAAGGGAAGGGGTGGCGGTGGCGTTTGAGATGTGCGTTTGATGTGGGGCAAGTTGGTTGCGGAATAGTCCAATATCGGATCATTGCCGAATACAAACACAACCTGTACGTGATCCAGATTAGGTTTCATGAGTGATCAGATCATAATATGCACCCACCACATGTATGGTTGATTGCTCACTGCAGTTGCTTGCTGAGTAGATATATATTTAGTTTGATGGTAGCCTTGGACTAAATATATGGCATTTCGCATTGCTTTGATTGTGAATGTACATGCATGCGTCAGTATAAATTTGTCATACATGTAGTTACTCACTCGACAAACTTCGTTGTGGCATCGTGGAAAAAATATTCTATATCATCGGGAATTCACTTGAATCAAACCTTATATTCGATACCATATAAAAAAATGTCAGAAATTGTAATGAGCGACAAATAATGCCATCTATCGTTCTGATTTTAACGTCCTGAAATAAAAAGATATTCTTAAGTTCTAAAATTTCATAGATTCATCCTGGCATTCAATATCCAACCAATCAAAATTGGTGAAATAATACCATCACTGTGTATAACGTTTGTATTTATGACGAAATAGACGGAATGATCAGTTCCCCCATAGTGAGGGATTATTTTATATTTTCCCTTGCAATTATCGTTTTTTGATTGGTTCAAATATTTAAAGTTCACTGTGGATGTCGTCATCAATTATTACTCAATCGTTCTCCCTTGTAGCCGTCCTACCCCTTGAATTTCGGCTTCTAATCCTTTTTGATTGAAAGAGTATTCCCAATCGAAGAGTTCCGTACATAAAAGTGCTAAGTGTTTTTTTTTTCTGTTTATAAAAAGTCCCTTCTTTAGTGATAACAGTTGTGATCGAGCGTTTTAGTTCTTCCATATTTTTGTTATTTAAACGCTAATTCAACCTATGTTGCTTCGAAGAAAACAGATGATAGGTTATATCTCAAATGGAAAATCCAGCCCAAAATTTACTTTATCGAAATAATATAATTGGGTATTTAACCCTTCAAGTAAGAAATTGATTGTAGTTTTTTAATGAGTCTCTCATGATTGGACAAATCTTGGGTAAATGGGTGATGGTTGCAAGTCAGTGCAGTTTTAAACTAGCGTTTACGTTTTATCCTATGTTAAAAACATATAGTTAATATAACAATCATAAATTAAAAACAAACTCTTATTCCGTTCATATGATTAAATTGGTAAAAAAATTGAGTTTCCAAACCAAAATGTTTTTAACCCTCCGGAGAGGGGAATGAAGTACATATGCCATTCTGTCTGATGGCGTATCACGCCATGGATAAATGCATGCTCCTCCATATTTATTGGGTCAAAACCGTTTCGGTTAGGATCTTTCGGATATTTTTCTTACTCTGATCCCAAATATGTTGCCAGGTCGATACTGCATTCACGTGACTATATCTTTACGCCTTCTTTTTTCATCAGTTATATATCTTTTCAAGATATGTGTCGCCGTTGAGCATTTAGGCACAAAGCCATGAGCAATTCTATATTTAAGCATCTAATATCCAAAGTGATCATTGCACATTGCAATGCTCTATGTCTCTCCTGGTCGCTACAAAGCACTGCCCTTGCAAATGACACTGGGGTTGCATTCAGTGATAACTTGTGGTTGACACCTCTGATCCACAAAAACTGGAAATTGCCTATTGTCACATGAACGTTTGGCACTTTCTTGGAGTAATTCAAAGACCTACAATGTAGAGCATTCACTGTTCAACTCATTTTTGGATAGATCTACATGTAGAGAAATATGTGTGCGATGCATTATTTTTACGCCTTTGGGATATTTGTTATTTGGAATATGTTTCATTTTGTACAAATGAGAGGTATGTAAGACACATAATTAGAGTCTTTAAAAATATTTTTTTCTAATCAGAAAAACGTTTCATTTTGCGTGGATAAGGCCGCGTTCATGCAAACAAAAAGCGCGCTTATACAGTGGCGCGCACTCCTAACTTCTCGAGACAAACGCTAAACGCTAAACGTTAAACGCACAAACGCTAAACGCTAAACCCTTAAACGCTAAACGTTACACGCTAAACGCTAAACGGTAAACGCTAAACGCTAAACCATATCCACCCACATGTATGAAGGGTATATAAAGGACATCATTATGAGTGCTTATCTTAATCTCTTATATGCCCTTTCATCAAACGCTAAACGCTAAACGTTAAACGCTAAACGCTAAACGCTAAACGTTAAACTCTATATTTTGATCTTGCTAACCCTTAAACGCTAAACGCTAAACGTTAGAAAAATCGAGAAGTTAAGCCTGCGCGCCACTGTAAAAGCGAAAGGTCGAAAGCAACTTTAAATATATATAAGTGCCTAGCAATCTGTCCCTTCTATTCATGCAAAAACGCGCTTTTTTAGCATTTTTATCCGGTTTTGTTTTGTGTGAACGCGGCTTTATATTTCGTTTATATTTAAACAAAATGATTATTTTGATATCTTAGCTGTATTAAATTGATCTCAGGGTGTGAACTAAAATGATGTAATTTAACCTTTAAAACCAACATTCTTCAAATAGAATTCATGTACATGTATATTCAGCTGCCAAATGAAAAGTTGTATTATTGATATGTTATTTCTAATCATTTTCAATTCCCACACAATTATGGTTAGGTTTCAAATCAAACAAATTAAGTTTTTTACACCACCCCGAATGTAAGGTAAATTCATAAACCAGAATAATGAGTCTAGTCAGATATGAGATTTTAAAAAATTGTAACTTCTGAACATCAAAAATGACTTTATTCGAATGGATTATCACTTTAACAGAGAAAAAATATATATTTGGCGATTAAAATAAAATTTCTTATCCCCTTTGCAAACATAATAATAAGCGCAAATTAATTTAGTAATGTTAGGCAAAAAAAGTGGAACGGAAACCATTATTTGAGTGAAAGCGTGATTATTATTGCCATAAGTAGATTCAGTTAAGTGGAGTCTTCATCAATCTGAATGACATGCATATGATGTATTATCAAACAAGCTATACCAGTGGTTCATTTTTTTGCTGATTTGTCACGCATTTCACCTATTTGCTCAACTTTTTAAATGTGCTCCACTTAGAGTGCATCAAATAAGAAAGTATAGCATAAACGTAAACCGTTTATATTGTTAAAATGTAATGCTATCAATTGTTTAAGCTTCTTAATTTAAAAATGTTTTTAGGGTGAAAACAAAATTTACTGATTTTTAATGGTCATTCAGAAGCTCGGTTAAAATGCGAAACATTACAAACTAGATCCATAATGTCCCTTGATTCAACAATGATTTGCTCATTAATGTTTGTGTTGAACAATTCTAATAGCTTTCACCGGACATCATGCTATAACTCAATGGGAAATGAAGGGGAACCAAGGAGTTTCTATTTTGTTACTTTTGATTGATGTGACGGGTGTTTTCGATTTGTGTCTCTCATAAATTTCAATTAGGACAGAGAGCTTCTTATATCAAATCATAACTTTCTCCTCATGATCCTGAATCCTATTTGCTTCCCTGTTCTCATTCATTTATATTCTGTCTATTGGTGCGTTCAGCGGGACTTTGCGACTGCGTCTGCGGAATTTGAATTGGTATAAAACATAGTAATCCATGCGGAACAAATACCGCTTGGTTTACTATGTTTTATATCAATTTAAATTCCGCAGACGCAGACGCAAAGTGCCGCTGAACGCACCATAAAACGTAAAAAATGCTGTCCAAAAAGCAGAATATCTCAGCTCAAATGTGATAAGTGTATCGTGTATCTTTATAAATGATCGACATGCATGACAAATCATTTGAGTAACATTTTTGAAAGCCTACAACAGCTCGATCTTCGACCTTGTCGCGTTTTGCTGAGTGGGCGGATTCGTCGAGAATGGTTACTGTTAAAGGTTAAAACATGAAGATCAGGACGTTACAGTGTAAAATAAAACTTCCGTTTCGTTTAACGGAAACACTCGCAATAATTGAGCAAAGCAAACAAAAGTATAGAAACTGAAAATAAACATTGATGGTATGGTTATGTTGAATTGTAACAAAGACAAGAAATAGATCATTCACGACATTGTTCCGAATGGATTTCCCGTACTCTCTAAATAAAGTAATGTTTGCTCTTCTTCCCGTACTAGCTATGTTGGGTTATTCTTTAACAGAGCTGGTAACAGACTATCAAAAGATTGTCTCATGGAATCCAGTGATGGTTTACTTAGACGTTAGATGAATCAATCTTTGGCTTCGAGTGCCATCATTGTTTCATCGTGTCGTCATTTAACATGGGTTGTAGAGTCTATTTTATAGATAAATGAGTTGGTGTGATCGAGGCCCCTATCAAAGCTATCAACATAAATGTGTAAAAATGATGTTATAACAGTAACTCAGCAGAAAGTAAGACAAAGGTGTTTTATTTAAGATAAAATATCTTTTGCACCAAAGCAGCCCCATTTGTTTTATAATATAGAAGCTCAGAACCCCTATAACATCGGTTACTCTAGGGTTTCAAATAATTACTTAACCAACAAAACTAATAACACCAGATATCATATTACTACTATAGTTAATTATGAGCCTTGAAATGATGAAAACTATACATTGTTGTACCCAAAACTCCCCATTTTCTTAAAAGCCATAATGTGTATCATTTTGCCAAGGCAACCTTTAAAAATCAAGGATTTCATCTTTTAGCTCGCTTATTTCCAACTCTCCGCACAGGGCAAGCATGGAACACCAACACCAGTCTTCCTCCAGCCCTCCAGAGTAGCCATTACTTGTGGGCGCATGCCAACGCACCAGTTGCGCGCGCCACGACGCACCAAAATATAGAAGAGCGCCATCTTTTGAGTATTATCACTGACGTGCTTGCTGAGCTACCAACGGACGAGGTGTTTGTTGTGTATTCGGGTGAGGGTTCTACTTCTTCATATATATTTTTATTATGATCATATAATTCTAATGTGTATGTAAATTATGAAAATCAATAAAGCCGACTTAATCTCTGCTTAATGGTGCAGCCAGCGGGCGAAGACGTCTGAGTTTGCGGAATTTGAATTGGTATGAAATATAGCAATTCCAGTGGAATTAATACCACTGGGATAACTATATTTGATACAAATTTAAATTCCACAGACGCAGACGCAAAGAGCCACTGAACGCACCATAAGATGGTTTAATTTATACGATGCCAACTATTTTGACTATTTTTAGACCTGAATAATTTGACTTTTTGCAATAACAACAGTGAAGATGATGTATTTTGCACGCTAACAGGAAATTATGAGGGGAATTCCACCCTTGGATTAGGGCTATTGTCTGGTAATTATGTGTATGTATTGCTATTGACGCGACTATCAGGCTATTTGATGAGTAAATAGGCAGACTTGTTCTCAGCAACTTTGACAGACAAAAGTTATTAATAAGTTGTTTGATAGCATTGTTATGATGAATTCATGACATCTGGGCAAGGTTGAGCAATATTTGCCCCGTACTCAGTGTCCCCCCCGTGGTCAAACAAGACCAATAGAAAAGGTCACGTTTTGAAAGAAAGCTTGACATTGTGACCCAACTTCACACACAATAATCATGGTCGATTGACCTAGATTCCTTTTTCCTTTAAACTTTATGGTAGAGTCAGACAAACGTGGTATTTTGCAGAGATCGTTAAATGGAAAATGGATGGGAGCAACATCGAGTTCAATATATATGCCAAATTTGAAGCAAAAAGAGCTGATTTAGCTGGTGCCTTACCGCCCATGAAACATCAAACCCTTTAACATTCCAGATGAGTACAAAAGCACCGTAGATGCCCTCCATACAACAAACATGAACCTGGTTTTGTGGCGTATCAACTCGACGCTCTCGTGTCGGAGGATGGTGGCCCAGCTTCACGAGTTTTCAACGACCGTGATTGTGTTGACCAAAAGGTCGCATGCTGTGGCCATTCTCAATCAGGTGAGATTGAGTTGTAGTTCCGAAGAAAATTCGAAGTTGGTTAAAATATGGATTGTTGATTCATCTCACCATAAACATGATCCTCGAGTAATAGAATTGCTTTTAACTTTCTGCAAAGTGATGAGTTTAACTGAGTATAAAAATCATTTCTTGCGATTTAAAATGTAACAGTTTCACTCAAAAAGGTATATACTTATACTGAATCAGCGACTGTCAAAAGACTGTATTTAGACTGTCGTTCCGAACACCATTCTTTGATGAGTTAGAGGCAATAAGTCTGCCCTTCGAAATACTTTAAATATAAATCTGCATCGCGTCGTATCTTCTTCAGACACATGCCGAAGGCTACCCCACTTCGCTTTGGACGTGGCTCATACCAACCAGCGTCCCAGCAACGCGTTGGCAAGGAGATCTGCGTTTCGGAGATCGAGTTGTTCTAATCGACTGTAGTCGGAGCAACTATACGAATTATACATGTCCTGCTCCGTCATCGGAGGTAAGAAGATAACACAGGTTTCCATTATTGACGTCTGATCGCGGAACACTAATTAAAAGTTGCTTTATTTACTGATCACATAATTACTGATTATTGAGTAGGGTGAACAGGTTTGTTCTGGGCAACTACCCCCATCCCCTGGGGACAGGGGAGGGGGTACGTAGTGGCATAGAACAAAGCTTTTTACCCTGTTTACGGCCTTAATTGTTGTTTTATGATGATGCTCCAAATTCAAAGTACATGTAGAAGCATTGTGTATAACAACGAGAACCAATTATACGTGATATAAATCAACTTGCCTTCAATAATAGTGATTTGTTAATTAGTTTTACATTTTTACATAATATGAATATATGATATGATATAACATGAATATAATTCGATGTTTCAGGTCATATACGATTTATACCGACTATCCATGAACACAGGAAAAATCACCCAAATGGGCTTTTGGAGTAACATCACTGGTCTTCACGCAGATATTGCAAATGCTTGGAAGTTCACCAGATTCAAGAATCAGCATTTTAACATTGCGACGATTCATGTAATTACTTTAATGTATATCAATGGTGATTTCCTAGAAAGCAGTGCTATTGTTCGGTATCAGCACAATAACGATTAATATAGATGCAATTAAAAGGAAATTCTAGACAAGAAAATGAAAGACAATACATGTATACCACGACATTATGTGTCCATTGTTGTTATCTGGCTGTAAAGTGGCGCGATCAAAGTTATTGATGTCGTTTTAAACTTACAAATTTCCTTAAAATCATGTTAATATATACTTATTTATGTTAAAAACGTTATTTCAATTAAAAGATACATGTTGTATGTGTGCCCTGTTTTCATTTCTCTCCAGTGGCCGATATTTCACATGAAATCACAACGCGGAAACCGAACCGTTTGGTCGGGCATGGTAATTGAGTTGCTGAAAGCCATTGCCAAGTCGTCCAATTTTACGTGGGTATCAAAACAGGTTTTTCGTATAATAAAATATATATAAAATAATATAATATATCTTTCGTGTAGTTTGTATATTTTTTTGCTAGCTTTGAGGCAATCAACTTTTTTTGAACTACTTAATTCTCAATTATTTTGACGAATATACAAGGATCAAATGTTTGATCGGAAGCTATTGATTTTAATTATTTTTTTTTTCGCAAAAAATGAACAAATCAGTTTTCTGGTATCTAGGTATACCCTTCATGAATCGGTGGACGGGCAGTGGGGCGCACCGGCCGAGGACGGAGGATGGACCGGTATGGTCGGCATGGTGCACCGGCAGGTAGGATTTTTCAGATACGAGATAAGCGTCTTCTTAGTCTTTATTCGTTAAAAGGTGTAGCCGTTTGGTCATGATGGTGCGGTCAATCGGTCAGCTATATTTGCCGAAATCGATGCGAGATCGGGCAATAAAGTAAACCCAGTGGTATCCGATTTCGATTGCCAGTGACCACACCATAACTTTAGGTCACGAGGTGAATTGCGACTCTATCTGGTTATTTCTCACCCGTCTGGTTATTTCAAATGCGTTTGCGAGGATAGATTCTACGTTGTTCGACTACGATAACTGATACCATCGTTGAAACATTTCAATAATCTGTAGGGCCATACTATGGATTCGATATACTGTTAATGACATATATTGACTATAAATAGCAATATATTAGTATAGCAATTAGCAGGACCATTGGCTTGTCGTTACAGTTTGGAAGCCCCCTCCCACAAAAACGGAAATAGGCGTGGTGTGGTCTAAAAGCCTTCACATGTCATATTATTGCTACAAAGGGAAATAATTATCCGGTGGTCAAGCTTATTTGAATGCAATTGGCGGTCTAGAAGACCTGGACCCATCGTTTTTATTGACATTGCTACATTAGATTATCGCACAAAATATCATTATGTAACTAATTTTGAAATAACCTATCTCTTTCTATATTTCCTTTATTTTCCTTATCCAGGCTAAACAAAAACCATCCTTGAAACCTTGTTCGTGGTAGCTAGAACTAGTATTTTCATGGGTCTAAAAACCAAATGCTTTGGATCCACGGAAATACCAGTGGGGTTTTCTAAAAGGTAGAAAATTGCGCTTCATTGTTGTTGTCATGGGAAGAAAAGGAAATAATATCCGGTGGATTTTATGTCCGATTCAACTTATCTGACCTTCAAGACAAGTTTTATTTGTATTATAGCATTCTTTTAGTTGACTTAAAATGAGGAAAAATCTATTCTATTGTCCATGGGCATGATTGTAAGACCCCATGCAGATTCAGGTCACAGTTTAATATATATAAAAAAAAACATTATTAGAAATATTGATCATAAAAACTTTGCAATAAGAATATTAGAGCCCAACGGGTGCGATAGGGTAGGCTTTAGTATAACAAATAAGTGCGATCCCAAGATCATTTTTTTTACAATAGATGTTGCCCTCGGTATTCTATATTTGCACTCTGGCACGTTTGCACGAACCGGTATGATTAACCAATGAATTACCTGATATGAGTGCACAAATTATGCAAATTATCGCATAAAAGGATGGTTATATTCGTACAATTTTCAGGAAATATGCACTCGGTGCAATCATACGTAGGATCTGGTCTACTCTACATTTTCACTCACAAGCGATATGTTTGGAATGTATCGCTAATATTTATTCAGAAATATGGGAACGCTGCGTAAGCGGCAAAGATTCTGCTAACTGATGAACGCATCTTAATTAAACCTATACATCCCGATGCAACACATTGCATAATTCCTTGAAATAGGTACAATCTAAAATAGTTCAGACGATTATTTTTCATGCAAACCAAATTATTAGTACCATTTTCCTGAAAGGTCTAAAAGAGAAGATCCTTCTCAGAGTCGTTCTCATCATACCATCTTTTAGATTTTAGATACATTGTTGCATTTTTGTCCTACTCGGAATTTCTTTTTGTCCCAAACCGAGTCACCCCTTTGTATTCCAGATTATTGTCTCCTAACCGGTCGTAATTACAGGTTGTTGGTTGAGTTATGCGCACCAATTATATCACTAACCGATGCTTTTATCAGTATAACAAAGGAGTACATGTATATAGCACTGTCTATGCAAAGCATGTGATGTGATTTAGATGCATGATCCCATACGATAAGACGTCGTGAAACGTCAAATGAAGATCGATCAGTCGTAATGTTTAGCCGGAACTCATTTTCATTTGCCGACGTCGGTGCAATATCAAGTCGTTGTGAACAATGACATTGCGGCAGCGTGATTTTGTTTCTTTAAAGTTCGTTTCCTTTTACAACAAATTGTTATATAAATTTATGAAAGATAACCAGTTTTGAGTTTTGACGTCGTGCGCATCTTTAGTGACGTTGCAACAACGTGTCTTGTTCAAAGGGGCGTCTGTATAGGGACCTGAAATGTACCAGCTTGGAAACCCGTCAAGGCTTTCTCAGGACACCGGCATTTTGGACAGTGAACCCGTTACTTATACTTAAATGAACACGTTGTTTTATTTGAAGATATTGAGCTGCATTTTTTCCCTTTTAATATAGTAATGAGTTGACAATATTTGCATACTCATTGTTAGTTTTCTTTAGACACGGTAATGGTTTGTTGCGTAATGATTTTTATAATAATGAAACATAAGTTGATATATCTAAAATCAAAGG
>LQRL01011115.1:2735-14347 GCA_001703475.1 Hydroides elegans | reverse complement strand
TGAAAGCGCCTTTCACTATAACTTCAATTCAGTCATGCATATATTTTGATTGATGTAGGGAGTCACCCCTTTACTGTCTGGTCACATTCAAAGGTTCTTTAGTCTACGCAAGATGTTTTACTTATATGCTTCTTTATATTTCAAATGGTCCAAACTTAAAGAAAATATGAGTTTAAAGCTTGTCATCGAAAACAAGATTTCAATGTGGCCAGAGCCTTAATTGATTAATATAATCCGATATATTGAATTGACCAATCGGAATGTTAAGTTGATTGCTTCACAGTGTAGAACGTTCGGTTTCAAAAACCATCAGCTTGCCTAGTGATGTTCCCACACAGTTAACGTTAAATCCATATTTTCGCTCATCAAATGGCATTTATGTTTGGATAAAGTTGAAAGAGTTCACTGTTTAAGATGTTTGTCTGTATGAGAAAACTGGTCGCCGTTGTAACGTTCTCCACGGTGTATGATTTGAGTACTGTCTAAAGGACAGTTATAAATCATTAGAGTTAAATCATAATAATTCACATACAATGCCATAACTCTTCCGTAGATCCCTTTATTTTCTGCTTTATAGGTAAATTTGAAAATTCGTAGCAGATGGAATACCCGTCTCAAATTTATTTCACTTGCGCGAATCTATGTGGCATTTATTTGGAAAATGTAAAAAAAAATAATATGGTTCATTAATTTATTTTGTAGTACAAAAATGAATCAATCGGCTTGCAAAGCTTATCTATCCCCACTAAACGTGCGAGCGCGCGAGCGTGCGGGCGAGTGCACAATTGAATTCAAGCATGGAGTAACACACGTTCGGGCGTGGAGTTATGTATGGAGGAAGGGGGTGGAGTGGTTAACTTATAAAGGGCGTTTACTGTAGTTACATGTGGAATTCTATTGAAGATGTCGTTAATTAGATATTGTAATAAGGCGTGTTTTAATTTGCCATATAACGTCGCAATTTGAATGTTGATTGACGTAACAATATGACGTACTAAGAATTCTGCTTGAAGCGTAATTTGATGCCACGGATCACATTTAAAATCCAGCTGAATAATAAGAATCTAACATTACTGATAAAATAAATTTATATTGTGATTATCCAATAACTTTTTTTTTGTATTTCAGTTTGAAATGTGTCGATTTCAACTATATTAGAAACAAATTTTAAAAATAAATACGTATGTATTATGAATTTAGGTTGAAGAATGACGTCCCTTAAACTTTCTTGTACGTGAATCGATCTATATCGGGCCAATTTTGTGACGTCGCATAAAATGTCTTAGATGAATGTTTTGACTGGGTTTTTAGATGTTAGGTATCAACAGCGAACGGACTTCTGATAATATACGTCGGGTAAAATTTGATATGGTCCAAGTGAACCAACCAAAACAAGACTTCAAATGACGTCAAATGGACGCCGAGTGATTACTTTCCGTCAAATAATGTGATCCAACAGTTTTAATCCTACAAGATGTCATGCGATTTCCAAAATACAACGTCAATAAACAGATCCCGCCCCAACCTCAGCTCACAACCGCTCCTTTACCCCAATGTTCTCAACCCTTTGAAACCCAGATCCATTGAAATGAGAGCGCCATTCACTATGACTTTAAATCAGTCATGCATATACTTTTGATTGAGGTACATGTAGGTAGTCACCCCTTTACTGTCCGGTCACATTGAAAGGTTCTTTTGCCTAAGCAAGATGCTTTACTTATATGCTTCTTTATATTTCAAATAGTCCAAACTTTACGAAAATATCATATTTAAAAGCTCGTTATCAAGAACCAGATTTTAATGTGGACAGAGCCTTAATTGATCAATTTAATCCAATTAATTAGATCGACCAATCGAAAAGTTGAGTTGATTGCATCACGGTGTAGAACGTATGGCATCAACAACCAACACCTTACGTAGTCATGGTTCTCCACAATGAGCGTAAAATCTTTATTTTCGCTCACTCAATAACGTTTCTTATTGGTTAAGATCGAAAGATCTCACCGTGGAAGATGTTTGTTAGTGGGAGAAAACTTGTCATAACACTAACATTCTCCACAGTGTACATTTGAGGTGTATCATTGAGTTTGTTTTATGTCAGTGTGATGAGTAGAACTATATAAATCAAACCTTGTGAATCCGGTTTGATTGATGTTCCATGTATTTTTGTATACATATGTAAAAAAATGCTGTTATATTTAATTCACACACATATTCATTATGGTTTTGTGGGATCCTTAAAGCTAAAAAAAAATCCGTGTCCTCCCCACATATAATTTATTCTATTAAAACTACATTGTTTGATTTCTCCAAACGGAAGTTGTTTTCGCGGTGGCCAAATGTTCACGTCCACCGCAAACCTACAGAAACAGCTTCAAACAGTCGGCAAATAAATATTGTCAAACACATAATACTTTGATTTCTACTTATTCATTCTAACAGGAAGTTGATTTCGCTGTGGCCAAATTCACGATCACAGCCGTACGCGACACGGTGATCGACTTCACGACGCCCTATTGGCACGAACCTGCGGTCATCGTCATGAAGAAGCCAGTTGATGAGCAGATATTCACCTATCTCGGACCGTTCAGGTAATGGTCCACTTTGTGTGAACGTCATGATAACTTGATCAAAATATGTGTATCGTCACTGATAAGGTATTTTGCATAGCTTCGGATTTGCCGAAAGCAATCAGAATTGTAAACGTTTTTGAACAAACCGTTACATCTCGACGTTAAGCGACGCTTGAATCTAAACATTTTTTTTTCGATTGTCCCTCCGCGGGCCTTGTATTCGTTTAGCCTAACATAACATCTCGACGTTACGCGACGTCGATATATTTTGGACACCCATAAATAAATTTCCATTAAAATAGTTAAAAGATATTTTACAAAGTATTTTGTAAATTATTACGCAAAATATATTTTGTTTACATTTAGATACGAGGTTTGGATCGCCCTGATCTGCGTGGTTCCTTTTGGTGGACTGGTTCTCGCCTCAACAGTGAAGATGGATTTCGTCATCAAGGACAAACCATACAACAACCCTTTCCATAAAACCTGGTACATGACAACGTGGACCACATTCAGTACGATGGTGCAGCAAGGTATGTCCTCAAATCGTTTTTACACCTCCTCCTATAGTATCGTTTCGCTTTAATTATTTAAAAACAATTGATATCACATTATCATTTTTTGACAAAATAGACGGGCTTCCGGATGTTCTTTTACGCAACAGATAAACATCCTTCCTACGTTCTATTTTTCGCGTTGCGACGTTGCAAAAAGGTTGTTCCCACGTCCAGAAGCAGATCCAGAAATCATTGAATCAATGTGCAATTATATAATTTATCAGAGCAAACGAGGGAGCCATGGTTTTGGTGTAGCACATAAAAGCAAACGGGCGAATCCGTGTCTAACGTTCGGTAAACTGTCATAGAGTCCAAGTAAGAATGCCATTTTATATTGCCTGACGCCTTGCTGTTTTTTTTCTGCGTACATTAATAATTTTCGTTGCATCAATAGGGTCCGAATGGCTACCGGTCTCACAAGCCAGTCGCTTTATCATTGGTTTCTGGTGGTTCTTCTCCATAGCGTGCGCCGCTACATATACGGGTAAGCGGTTCAATATTAAATGCCTTAAAATCAAGACCCTGCATGGGTGCATAACTAGTTGAAGGGGTTCGTGCAAAAATGTGTTAAGCAAACTTAAGATGTTATTATGAATAAAGTACATTAATTGCAAAATTATGAAGTGACACTCGATAAGTAAAATCTACTACAAAGAATATCATTTTGTGCAGAACAGTTTCAAGCTGTTTTACATTCCTTTTCCATAGGTAGTTAAACACATTTTTACTCAAATTGTCAATTTAACATAATACACAAGGTTAAGGCCCGTTCAGTATGAAAGTATTGCTCATATTTTATGCGCGAACAGTTTAAAAAGTGTTCACAATGAAATACATTTACGCGCGGTGTTTAGGTCTAATTTTCATAGGTTTAAGCATTGCCACAATCGATAAGTTTGATCTTTTCAATAATAATCCCTAATCAAATGAAACCTTGAGCGAAACAGACGATCGCACATAGAATCTGCGAAAATAACCAGCATTATTTGTTATGTTTTAAGTACAAATATGCGACAGGTATTTTGGCCATTGTTTGGATTAAAAGAATATTCGCGCTCTTACTGAACACTCGGACTGCCTTGATCGCATGTCAATTGTGCTTCTCATAATGAGCTAGAAAACCGGTAAGTTTCAACGTAAAATTATCATTAAAATTAATGTTGTGGTGTTATTTGTTGCAGCAGCATGACTAAATTTGGAATTTGGCACACATTTATATCAAAGATAATAATTCATCAATTCTTTTTTACTTATGGTTACTTTGAAAATTCACACTTTTGCGAAAAATTGAAGGGTAGTGATTTTGTGACTGGTCAGTTTTTTAACCCCGAAAAGTTCTTACTGAACGGACCTTTACATGGAAACCTTGAATTATTTTCAATTAAGACGAATAATACTCATTCGGTAGCACTTAAATGAAACAATACAACAAAATTTTGGATTATTACTGTTATGTGAGAAATTACATCGGATTTGTACTGTTTATTGAATGTAAACTGCCAGGATACATGTATGTCAGGCAAATAAAGTTTGTAAAGATTTGATTTACGTGACGCATTAGATACGATAGGATAATTTAACAAAACAACTTCGATGTCACTATTAAAGTTAAATCACTATCATAATTTTAATATTTGTCTTTTCAGGCAACCTGATCGCGGCCTTAGCGGTGCCACAAACAGTACTTCCGGTGCAGACGCTGAGTGATCTTGCCAAACAAAACCAGTATAAATATGGGCTGGTTGAAAACAGTGCATTGCATTCGTTATTTCGGGTATGTGTTTCGATTAATATTTTTTAAATATAAAGATAAATACATGTAGTTCAAGCGCGGATTTAGATGGGGGTGCACCCGGCGCACGCCCCCCTGTTCGCTCTTATATGTAAGACAAAAAAAAAATAATAAATTTGCGGCCCCCGGTTCAGCATGATAATTTATACTGTTGCGCCCCCAGGTTCAATATTTTCTGGATCCGCGCCTGTAGCTTAGATAAGGATATAATTTCAAAATAATATACTGCATGAGTAATAGTGATGCATATATATATATAGTATATGCATATATAGTACAGACCAATGTGGTCTTATTAAATATATTAAATAACACTCTATAAATAATAATTATTATCGAAAATATAGAATAATTGTTCTTATAATACTTAAACGCAATATATTTCTCATTTATTTTAAAACTGCAAAAGGGTCTGTGTATTGCATTGCGATCCCAATATGTTTTTGTCTAATTGTCATTTTAATTGTGACGTAACAATTTGTATAACGTCATAATCATTATCCCATAATACATTGTTTGTCAGTGTTATAGCAACACAGTCAGATATATCTTAGATTTCACAGCGATCAGGAGATTTTTACATTTATATTCAATTTATTAAATATCATTAGTATTACAAAGCGCTTCAAAACATGAATTTGTATACTTCAAATATGGATGAAATCGAAGTAATATATGAAGATATTGTCGCGGAATTAGGTCCAGATTTTCTTAAATTTGAAAATGAGATAAGCCTTAACAATGAAGATATTGGACTGAGTAGCCGCTTTTTCGAGCGCTCCGATGTGGATGTTTTCCCGCTTTCTAATACTAGCAGTATGGAAGACATCTTCGAACGACCGGAAGAAAACGCAGATATGTCTGCGATCCTCCATGGAGATATTGACGAAGAAACATGGCTCTATTCGGGTAAGTAATATGATTTGAATCTATGACCTTTTTTGCAAGAATCGCAAAAAATACATTATCTTCAAATACGTTTTAATCGTTCTGTAATTGCTATCATGTTTTTTGTCAAAGAATCTGTCTTAAGGAATATAATGACTATATATTCATTTAAAAGCTAGTAAAAGGTATATTTTCAGACAGTCAAAAATCTAAAAACAAATCATAATATTCTGTTCTTCTGTTCCAGTTCCATCAGTGAAAGATGCCGAGGTCCAAAATAAAGAGGAATCATCCAGCAGCGATGTTAGTGTCCCATCCTCCAAAGACCAGAGTACCCAAACAGAAATGTCAGAAATGCCCAATGACCAAAAGAACATGCATGGTGAATTCGAGCTGGATTACACCAACGATGTTTTGGACATTTATGATGATATTCATTATCTCTTCTGTGAGCCTGAATATACGGAATGCGTCTCCCCTTCGCAATCAAACATCTCTATCCGCTCTTTCATGAAACGATTCAAGAAATCGACATCAGCTCGACTTGTACACAAAGCCAGGAAAATAGTTCATCGAGTTGCGCACAGCATTCTCACATCACCTTTGCTCAGACGAATGCATATTTGAAAAAAAAAAACTTTATGCTTTTGTTCTATTCGATATGATTAAAATTTAAAATTATGTAATAATTGAACAGTATTGCTCTTTATAAATAAATAAAAAAAGAAAATCGAACTATATTGTTTTATTGAATTGATTTATTAAAAGGTTATAAACATACAAACTATAATCTCAGTGCTAAAAATGTGTCATCATAAATTCATATACATCTAATCCGAATCTTAAATGATTTGTTCTGTGTTATCATGATGAATAGACAAATCACAATTTTATATTACTCTTGAATATCATTGAACCGACTTAAGCACCATTTCGGGGACACATTCCTCACACCAAAAAACTAAAGAATCATGTGTTTCATAATGATTCTAATGAACAACTTCAAAGTTCTACTGTGGTTAAGGGCGTGGTTCGCAACGTATTGCAATCGTCGCATAATGCCCCCTAAAGTGTGCGCATGTCAAAACCAGCTAAAGCACCCTCTGACACATCTTAATCATTTTTAAAATTTCCAGTGTTATCGAGAGGCGGAACCTTTTCGTTGTTCGGTGGTGTCGCTTTAGGGCTTGTTCACACTGAAAGCGACACGCGACAATATACTTATTTTTTCTTTATAAAATTTGCGATTCTCTGTCGCTAGTTTTATAAAGAACATATAAGTATATTGTCGCGTGTCGCGTCCAGTGTGAACAGGCCCTTACTAATTTGACCACGAGCATAATTAAGTGTGATGGTGCTGGAGCAATCGAGTCGAATATCGCTAATCGCCGGGCAATAAGGATCTCGATTAGTACTACTTGGGGGATATTTCTCAAGTATCTGAGTCCCCGACCAATTGGTCTCCAAAATGTGCGATTGTTGATCTTATGATAAATCCGTTTCGTACTCATTGACGGGTGCCATGACTGGGCATTTATTATGAGTGACCCATTTAAGACATCCTAAATAACTCATTTGCGCATTGTGATTTGCAGTATTCGTCGTTCGACGTGTATCGGACGTTGTGGCAGAAGCAGATTCGCAAGAAAAACAACAACGTCGCCAACCACATGGAGGGTCTCCAAAAAGTCAAAAGTGACAACAAATATATCTATCTGGGTAAAGAGTGTCTTATTTTCTTGTAAAACTGTGATGGCATGAGCAAATTTGATGGAAAATTATCAGGCTTGTGTTCGTCGAGATTTGTACAAAAGCCATATGATCTATGATACTATACCTATGATCACAACAACTGCGTTATTATTTGGCCAGGTCAAGTGCATCAGGAACTTAAATGTTAGAGTAGATTTTATCAAATTTCTCACCCCATGCATGAATCTTTTCCTCAACTAAAGATGAAGGTTATTACTAAAAAAAAGTAAAATTACACATAGACTCTAGCTATATTTCTTTCATATATATTTGCAGGTGAACTCGGAGGGGTCGCACCAATCATTTACAAAGACTGTGATTATGTTATGGGGGAAGAAGAATTTTTCCCTTCCTCCTTCGGTTTGGTATTTCCCGAGAACTCGCCATTGATACCGATTTTCAACGAGCAGTGAGTGATTATAAGTCTTAGAAATACATAATTGATTTATATTGGACCTATACCTTTATTTTCGTGATTTTTCATATTCAATGTCTCAAGTTGTTTTTAATGGCTGTTTATGAAGTGTTCGTGAAGTTACCAAATTGTGTTAATATTCACTTGAAATTGTTTGTTAAAGCAAGTAGAAGTCTAGGCTATAGGTCTATGCATGTGATTAAACTTCCTTTTACATTTTTAAGTTATCCCTATATTATCATTTTCCGTACTTTGTTCACATTCTAGGATCACCGACCTGGTCGAGACCGGCGTCATGGAGCGGTGGCGTCGCATGTATTACCCACGTGACGAATGTCTCAACGTAGACGAACACCATTCCGCCAACCCAGCCACTTTAAGGGACAGCCAGGGCGCGTTTATTCTGCTAGCCTGTTGCATTGGGCTTGCGACGCTTTTGCTGATAGGAGAGATGTGGCTGCCAAAGATACCGCCGGTTGGGCGGTTGAAGAAATGTTTTAAGAATCCGTTTGATGTGGAAAGAGATTATCGGGGGCATAATGGGTATATGTAAATTGGGTGGTTCGCTTATAGGAGTGGTGATGCTGGTCGTTACCCTGTAGTTATAGACTCTTGTGGATTCGATTCTAGATTCTGATATTATATTGAATATGTACACACAGATTCATCTATGTTTTATTTCAATCTGATCTCAAAAGACTATATACTAGAATCTGTACGAGACTTTTATCTTTTGAATAAAATATATACATACATGTACATGTATAGTGCTTAAACCATATAAAATTTCTTAACAAACCACTTATATCTGAAATAACTTTTTTGTTCTTTGGTCTATTTAAAATATAAAAACGCTGTATTTTTTGGCGATTTTTGCCACACCTGTCAATGTCTTTTATTAAATTCTTTAAAATTTTTATCAACAACAAATAAACAAAATGCATGTTATTCAGCCGATATCTCCTATGCATAGAAATGATGTCGTTCAATAGCTCTGCATACCTGGTCAAACAGCATAATACATGCCTTATATGGGATGCTCGCAAAACAGTCTATGTTTATTGGCCTGATTATGATACGTTTGGGAAATGACCGCCTATATATACCTATATTTGTTTATTGTTTGTGTTTTGAAATTCGTTAGACACAATTCCATCTTGTTTCATTCGCTGACAAATAACCTCGATGGTCCTATAACCAAGGTTTTGCATTGTTTATCATTCTATTGGCTCTCATTCTTGCTTTTCCAAATATCCATAACCTCCCTCTCGAAGTATCTTATATTATCAACTTACATTAAAGTGACAAATATATTGAATAAATTACAGTTATTTCTGAAGTCGTAATATGACCTGTGGCATTTTGGAAAAACATATTTAGGTTTATATAGGATGAACATTGATAAGTTAAGGTATATTTTTTGTTTGTTGGCGCGTTTGATACGGCATCCAAAGAACAATAGTTTCTGCCTACAATGTGATTTATATTTCTCCAAGTTGTAATAAATTACTGTAATCGTTATTTTTATATTCGTATAAAATAAAATGTAAACATATGAGTTTTCTTTGCCCCTTGTATATGCTTGTAAAAATGTGTAAACAAAACTTTTCTTTTTTTAAGTAAGAAATTTTCTTGGCACTGTCTCGTCTTGGCAAATTTTCCTGCTAAAAGTTATCCAGTCTTCGTCGGATTCATGAAAGGTTGAGTTTGTCAATCAAGTTGTATTCGGTTTTACACACACTGCCTTCACGCGGTCTCTGGAATAAGAAAAAAAGAATTCATTGTATTGTTAATAAGATAATTTATCATGCATCTATATTGAAAGACAAATTAGAATCCAGTCAAAATGGTTTCCGTTAAAAGGGTTTCCAGCCAATTAACGTCCAGAAGTAGCCGGAAATGTTTGGTCGGAAGCTATTTGGGTGGATATCAGAAATTAAACATGTCAGTGTGGTATAGAAAAAAAACATAGCCTACTCAAGAAATTTATACTTGGCTCGAAGAAAAGGTTACATCAATAGAAATAACCTCATGTATGCGAGACTCGAAGACATCATTTTTAAGTGCATGTTTTTTTCTTTAAATTATGTTTTTTATCAAATCAATAAATTGATAAAGGAAGAGCATGAATACATTTATCAAACTTTCGATTGGTTTTACTACATTTATCAACGTACCCAACTCCATGTATAACCGGGTGTTGTCGATTTCCACTTTTGCACTTCTTTGTAGAGTGCTGGGCCAGGTGCGTCGGGAAACATCGGGCGGATTTGGCACAGTCCGTAAACCGTAAAGTTTCGACTCAGGATACCTATAAAATGGAATAAACTTGAAATAGCCACGAGCAAATAATCTGTCATATTTTCATTTCATACAATAAGCATTTATCTTATGGGCCAATCAAATTTTATTGTTTGATTTCTTCACTGTGTACAACGTTAGAAATGGTAATCGAAAAAGGTTCAATAACCAGTTCTCCCATAGTGAGCCATTATTTTGCGATCTCCACGCTAAATAAGATGCTCTGATTGGTTAAACTATCTTAAATTCACTGTGGATGCCGTTTATAGTGATTTCCAAACTCGTTCTGTTTGGAACATTCTAACCCGTGAGAGTCCATGTTTAATCCGGGTTGATTGAAAATTTCTATTGACACAAAGCCGTCGCTCCTCGCATGATGAGGGGTGGGTTGATCGTTTGGATCACATTGTTTTTTAGACTATTTGAATATCTTTGCTCAAATCCCGTTATTTCTTTCACATAATAACGGACTCATATTTTGAGTATAACGGGCTTTAATTCTAGACGACCTAAAATATTGGCTCACTGCGGGGAAGCCTATTTTTGCCTCGCATATCGATTAAAACCGCAAAGCACTCAAAAGCATAGACGTTCAGACTAAATAGAGCATTTATGCAATCCAAATGACACAAACTCACGAAACGTCGACGTCGTTGAATTTGTGACATTTACCTCACTGTAAAAGCGACGTGAGGTAAATAGCGGCATAGCGACGTAATTTAACGAGGTCACATCAAACTTACGAATGTGTCATGCGGTTGTTGTTTTTCCCTTTCATACGCGTATTGCTTTATCAATTAGAAGTCTAAATACAAACAAAAACATAACGTACCTAGTGCGAGGCATACTCTTTACAGGGTGGCAATCAAGCAAGCAACCTTCTCATGCATTAATACTTGAGATCGTTAACTATAACGCAAATGACAAAGTCGATCGAAAAGCTTCCCACATACACACACACTATACCTTGATAGGCCATATACTGAAGAAATTGCTGCGCCGCGTCCAACGAGTCATAATCAGGCGGTTCAACCATGAATTTGCCGATGAACCCAATGCTAATGGAATGGCGGTTCCATCCGGCAGCCGCGGCGCCCACGGTGTTCCAGCCGCGGCCTTCGTACACCACGCCGTCGTTGCCCACGAGGAAGTTGAAGGCGATGTCGGAAAAACCTAGGAGAGATGGACATAGGGTTTTTCTTCATATCTAAAAGGCGTGGCCATATAGGAAGCCTTTGCGTTTTTTTTCTAACAAAGCGTGTTTTCTAATGGGTTCCTTATCCAAAATCGCAAATCGTTTTTAAAAGCTTGACGCGTTTTGGACCTTAATGATT
>LQRL01011113.1:0-11510 GCA_001703475.1 Hydroides elegans | reverse complement strand
TCTTTAAAATGACACCAGGTATGTTTTAATCTAACTACGTTGTTTCAAACTAAGTCATTTATCGGTATGTTTTATAGTTTTCCGTAATATCCCCTTAAAAATCATTGGTCTCCCAATATTTTATGACAAAATGTTGTCTTAACAATGTTTTTTTCATACTTATGTTATCTATTAATGGTACATTCTTTTATGAATAAGGTATATTATTTTATTTTCATTCAATATCTGTATATTTTTTATCAATAATGATTAATCTAATAAATAATATAGTAAATTTGCAATTCATATAGTAATCGGTAAATAACAGTTAGTTCTTTATCATTTATTTTAATTTTAATTTAAGTTATCAATGCATCATAAAACATAGTTTAGGCATAAGAAAATATGAAAAGTAGTGTAAACAAGCTATAAACATTTAAGGCTTTTCAAACATGCAATCGGATCAATCTAGTAGTTTTTATTAACTAATCCATCGCCTTCAACTTTGAAAACACTAAATCCAATGCCATTGTTAAGTCGTTTTACTTTAATCTGTTTGAACTTTGGGCCTTGAGGTCAACAAAGAACTATAAAAACAATAACTATACTTTTAACAAGTTACTATCCATGGATAATAAATAATCACTTGGCAAATTATAACTGCCATTAAGTATATTTACGTTTAATACGAAGAACACAACTAATGATATTTTCACCAAAAAATAATAATAATAATTCTATTCACATCATAGTTATCATAGTTTAACTTTTTGTACAATTAGAACATGATAAACATAACTTTAAACTAGGTAAACACAGGTCTAGTATCCAACACTTAATGGGTCTCTTCATTATGCTGTATATTCTATTCAAAAAGTACTTTTTGTGGGGCATTTTGAAATGCGATTTATTCAAAAACTATAAAACATACCCGGATTACTTAAATATATGTTATAATTCATAAAGTGTTTAAGATATAGAGAAAAATTCGGAAATTTCTATCGCAGGCATCACTTTTTAAAATTAGTTTTTATTTTACGTTTAATACATTGTGTCTTATGGTAAATTTCCAACCCCTTCCTGGCCTATAGCAATGTGCATACAATTAATGAGTACATAATGAGAATTAACTGAGTGGCCGCAAAAGAGGCAAAAGTAACTGCCGTGATAGCGTGAATATGGGAGAAGGGTAAAGATAAGTGTACATGTTATACACATATTAGGCATGCTCTATTGGAAACAAAAAGTATTTCAACCAATAATTTAGGGTTGGCGCACATTTCCTTTGTTTCGGTAATTTGACAGTTTGTGTATACAATGGAAGCATGTCTCGTGCAAAACTAATAAGATTTCAAAAATAAAATAAAGGATTAAGGATGGTATCAGAAAATATATGGCAAGTATAATTATATAAATTATAAAAATCATTATTGGAATTTCAATGAAACTGAACCATTATTTAATGATTTATACCGGGGATTTTTTTTGAAAATAAAAACGTAGGATTTTTATCGGTAGTTAAATTATATCAATTTTTAATTTGGAGGGAGGAAACCAACCAGGTTGGTGTATGATCTTTACTATACGTTTGTGAATGGGATTTAACGTATGCAATCCCGTATGTTTTGAAAAGCAAAATAATTAATGTTACCATATAAATTAATGTTAATATGTACTTTAAAATAGACTATGAAACATTTTCATAAGGTCAAACGTATATGACGTCGTGCCCAAGGCAGGACAAATGTAATGTAACGTTATAAAACGTTTGCTTTAGAATATATGCATTCTAAATGTTTTCATTTTATTAAATAAATGAATATACTTATAAAATACAATGGAGCCAATCAACGTGTATCTCACGGGAAACGCTGCGTCCTAGCTGGTGCAACATGGATCTATCATACACTTAACGTTTGCTTGTAAAATGTATGAATTCTAACATACAATTAACGTTTGCTTGTAAAATGTATGAATTCTACATGTTTTCAGTTTGACAAAGCATATATGTACTAATAAAATACAATGGAGCCAATCAACGTGTATCTCATGGGAAAACGCTGCGTCCCAGCTGGTGCAACACGGGTCTAACACACATTTAACGTGTGCTTGTAAAATGTATGAATTCTACATGTTTTCCGTTTGACAAAAGCATATATGTACTAGTTATAGAAAAATGTGCCTGATGAACCCCCGCGTCCCAGCTGGTGCAACACAGATCGAACATACATTTAACGTTTGTTTTTAAAATGTGTGCATTATACAGGTTTTCATTTTTGTAAATGCATATATGTACTAAAACGTCAAGGCAACATATACAGTGTCAGTTATCATGAAATATTGCTCCCAGCCAGGGCGAATGTAATCAGGCTTTTCATAAACGTTTGTTCTCACAATGCTTTATATATGCATGGTTCAATGCATTTCAAGTCATCTATATATCCATTAAGATACATTGAACTTACACACAGCCCATTTCGTAAAAAACGTTGGTCCCAAGCAAGGGAAATGTAATCAAACGTTCCATAAACGTATGTTTAAAGACTGCTTTATATATACATATATCAATGAAAATTAACTAACCTACATAGTCCTACATGTACATAGAGCTTAAACGAATACCGATTTTATGTGACGTCATATCCCAACCAGGGCATTGCGATGGCCAACCAGGACGTTTGCTGAACGTAGGATTTATAAATTCTTTTGCAATGTATGTTTAATTTAAAAACATACAATACAATCAAGTCATCTACATACATATACATGTACATAGAACTTAAACGACTACAGATTTTTATGTAACGCCATATCCCAACCAGGCCAATGCGATTCGAGTTTGCTGACCGTTTATTTATTAATGCTTTTGCAATGCCTGTTTCAATGAAAATCAAGTCATCTACGTACTCCCACATGTACATAGAACTTAAACGACTACCTATTTTATGTGACGTCATATCCCAACCAGGGCATTGCGATTCGACGTTTGCTGAACGTAGGATTTATTAATGCTTTTGCACTGCATGTTTTGATGAAAATAAAGCATCTACATTCTCCTACATGTACATAGAACTTATACGACTACCGATTTTTATGTAACGCCATATCCTAACCAGACCAATGCGATTCGACGTTTGCTCAACTTAGGATTTATTAATGCTTTTACAATGAATGTTTTGATGAAAATTAACTAACCTACATACTCCTACATAAACATAGAACTTAAACACATGCCGATTTCATGTAACGCCATATCCTAACCAGACCAATGCGATTCGACGTTTGCTGAACGTAGGATTTATAAATGCTTATTCAATGCATATTTTGATGAAAATTAACTAACCTAAATGCTCCTACATTAACATAGAGCTTATATACATACCGATTTTATGTAACGTCATATCCCAACCAGGCCAGTGTGATTCGACGTTTTCTGACGTTTGCTGACGTAGAACTTATAAATGAAGTTCATGATACCTTGAATATAAATGAGCACTTAGGGTTACATATGGGTACACAAGTTTACATATGGGCACATAGAGTTACACATGGGTACACAAGGTTTCATATGGGTACACAAAGATACATATGGGCACATAGGGTTGCATACGGGTACACAAGGTTACATATGGGTACATAAGGTTACATATGGGTACACAAGGTTACATATTGATACATCTGGCAACATATGGGCGCATAGGGTTATACAAGGCTACATAGGGTTTTTTCAAGGCTGCATATGGTAATACAAGGCTACATATGGTTATACAAAGCTATTTTATTACACAACATGAAAAAATGTTACACTGGTTCGCATATGATTTTATAAGTAACACACGATTTACAACACATTTCAATGACAAAAAAATGTGATGCTACTAACTAGTGGGAACATATATACCACAACATTGATTTTGCGTTTGTTTATTTGTAGATAAATCTGATAAATACGAACTACAAATAAAATCATGTATTTACAGTTATCAAATACTTAAATAGACAACTAAAGAATATTTTTGTCTTTCATATATACAACGTGGACTCAGAAACTGAAAGCGACTCGGAAACCGAAGTCAACGACAACGGCGGTTTATCAGACGAGGAAAACAACGACTGCTCCTTCCATGACAATGAATACGACTATGGCAGCTACTACGACAACAATGACGACATCAACGACAATAGTATAAGTATATTCCATGACAATAATAATGTACTGTCGCCAATGAATTCGTCGATGAATTCCAATAAGAAAAACCGATGATGATGATGATGATGATGATGATGATGATGATGATGATGATGATGATGAAGATGATGATGATGATGATGATGATGATGATGATGATGATGATGATGATAATGATGATGATGACATGAACGTAAACGACAACGGTGGCATGGACGTAAACGACGGGCCAGTCCGTTTTCGCGTGTATAGAGCACGTTTCGACGATGGCCCCGAAGACCAGTTCCATGTGAACGTTATGCGGGAAGGGGATGGGAAATTTAGTATCGATATTGCACAGTCAAATGGGTTATATTCACAATCTCACAATAGTTATCAAATATTATCAATGACGATCGAACAGTGGAAGAATTTCCAGAATATCATGGTGCATTTAGGCACGATCCATCATTCCAATGTATCGACTTTCACGTGGTCGGACTTATCCATGCCGCCGTTTTTATGGTGAATGGTTTCCTCAATTACAAGATTATTCAAGTTTTCAAAGTCATCGCTAAAATCAGAAAGCGTGTTTATCCTTGTTTTTATAAATGTTAAGTCATAGACCCATTTATTATCAGGAACTCTAAGCCATTCAGTAATTTGATATCCAAAACAGTAAACGAGATTTTGGCCTCTTTCACAAGTAAATAATGAACAATCATTTGATTTATTCGGATGAAAATTAAACATCAAAATTATTGCAAGTAAGAGATCCATCATCCTATGCAACAACTGACCATAGAAAACTAAAAATTCCTACCTTATAACTCCTTGTCTCCTCGTCGTTTAGGAACCGGTAGGGGAAGAGAAGGGTTGATTACGACATCTGTTAGCTCCATAGCATCGGAAAGCGTTGTAGAGGAGGCACTTATCCCATCACCCTGATCACTATCCTTGTCATTATCTTTAGGGCTGGTACGACGACATAATAGGCATACAGATCAAAGCCCGTAAGTCCTTGACACATGTACAAACTCCGCCATAAATGTAGACAAGCACCATAAAAATCGTAAATACGAGAGCAATCACAAAAATGATTGCAATGCTGATCAGAACGATACGTACCTTAAACGTCGATTGAACGTTGATTTTCTCCGTTTGCGTACTTGTTTCCATTGAACGGATAGACGTGACTGGTTTAAACGTTGTGGTGCTGCTTGTTTTGATGGAAGACGTTTTTTCGTTGCTGGGAAAACATGTTTTGACGATTTGAAACTAAAAGCAGAAGTTGAGGTGCGTGTCGTTAAAACTGAACGGCGGGAAGGGGATGATCGTATGTTTAAACGTTGGTTTCAGTGTAGGGACCCATGTAGGTTTCCTCGAAGTAGATTCGGATGGTTAAGTTTTCACAATAGTTGTTGTTAAATCACTCGTCCCGTTATCAGCACTTGTCGTTTCATCAATTATCGCAAAGGTAGTTATATCCACACAATCCGAAAGAAATTCAAATTCAAATGGAAAACGCTCATCACATCAAAAGTCCTAGTTGATCTCGCACATCGACAACCTCTAATGCGTTCCATGTCAAAAGCGATTTAAGTTGAGCTATATGGGTTAAACGGCATTTTTTTTAATTCCAATAATAAATAAAATTATATGTTTCAGAAAAAGAAGAAGCGGCAAGGAAACGTTGTCTGGAGTTTTTTCGTCGTACACCGAAGCTGGTCTTTCCTTATACATACAAATACAAATACAAATAGAGTTTTTTTATATAGCGCATATGAGGAGTTACATATATGCGCTTTACATTAGCTTATTCTAAAATACTTTGCTAAAATAATATCTTTTAAGAGCAGATTTGAATTTCGGCAACGACTTCGTATTTCTCATTGAATTTGGGAGTTCGTTCCACACTTTTGGTCCCGATCTACTGAATGCTCTGCTTCCCAACATTGTTTGGTTTACTGGGGGTACAACCAAGATAAGTTCTGATGAAGATCGGAGTTCCCTAGCTGGAACACGACGCTGAATTAGGTCTTTCAGATAGTTCGGCGCCTGACCATAGATACATTTATGAACAATAGTTGCGATTTTGTATTTGATTCGGTATCGTACCGGCAACCAGTGTAACCGTTTCAAAGTTGTGGTGATTTGGTTACGCATTGGGATTCTCGCTACTAGTCTTGCCGCTGCGTTTTGGATCTTTTGAAGTTGTTTGAAGTATTCATCCGTTAGGTAGGCCAGGAGTGAGTTGCAGTAGTCCAATCTACTCATTACGGTGGCAAGCATTAATCGTTTTGCAGTCTCTTCATCAAGGTGTCTTCGAATGAGCCAGGCCCTACGTATATGAAACCTACATGCCTTCGTAACATTCGATAATGCTCTTTGAAATTTAGATTGGAATCCAATGTAACACCAAGATTCTTCACACTCTTGGCCGATTGAATGGATTCTGTTCCATGTTGTATAGCGGACTCGGGCATAGATTTTGTGTGGCGGTCTTGCGCAAAAACTATGAATTCCGTCTTGGAATCGTTGAGGCACAACTTATTAGAAAACACCCAGCCTTTCACGGCTTCTAGCGTAAGTTCAAGCGAATGTATTCCCGATCGTACACTGGTTTCACACTTAGGGTTAACTATTCTCCAGAAAGAATTGTCATCCGCATACCCATGATTTGAACACTCGGAGCTTTTGAGCAACTTTCCGAGCGGTTGCACATACTTTTTATATAGACGACATCCTATCTTTGAACCTTGTACGGCCCCATCTTCAACCGTTATATGGTCGGACATGTACTTGTCAATCATAACGCGCTGGGTACGTCCTCGGAGATAGGATTCTAACCACTTAATGACAGTTGCGTCGAGACTATGTGATAGGGTGATGCGTTCGAGCATGATATCATGATTAATCATGTCGAACGCCGCACCCAGATCGAGCATGCTGAGAAAAACGGCTTTACGATTGTCCATCGCAATAAGTAGGCTGTCTACGATGTGGAGAAGAGCTGTTTCGGTTGAATGGTGGGGACGATATGCTGATTAAAGACTATCATCGAGGTCGTTTGCTTCTGAGTGTATTTCCATTTGAGCTATCACACTTTGTTCGATCAGTTTTGATACAAATGCAAGGTTAGACACAGGCCTATAGTTTTTTGTGGATGGGTCCTTGTTTTTTTCAATAGTGGCTTAACTAGGGCGGTCTTATAAGCAGACGGCATTGAACCGGTGCTCAGAGATGCGTTTATATTCTTCATGATTACAGGCGATATTGTATCACTGATGGATTTAAGTAGGCTGGCTGGGATGGGATTTAAGTCACACGCCTTGTTTGGAGCTGTTTGTTTGAATTTGTGACATAATCTATGCCGACGGGGGAGAAACGTTCGAGTTTTTCATCGATGTGATTGCCATCGTGCGTATTGTGGTCAAACTCATCGTTAAAACGTTCCTTTAGTTTTTTGATTTTATCCACAAAAAAAACATATTGAAATTGTTGGCATACTTCAATGGTTGGACGTCCGGGAGTGGGTTTGATTTGAAGTCACACATGAGCTCTTGTAGTATCCGAAATGTAGCTCTGCTATCTGTTCCCGCTTGGTGTAACGCGCTTTTGTAAAATTCCGATCATATTTTGCACTGTATCTCTTTGTGCAATCATCCTTTCTTTGTCGTTTTTAGATCGGGTTTTTCGCCATTTTCGAGTGAGTATTCTCTTTAATTGCCTATTCTAATGGATTTCGCTGGTATACCATGGGGCTTTTCTGGGCTTCACTGACCGTTCAGTTTGTGGCGCGTGCTTGTCTAAAAGGGTATATAATGTCTCATTAAACTGGTCGACTAGAGCGTCCAAATCATCCATAGGGTTTTTCACTAGGTCACTGTTGTGTAGGTCATCTGTGAAGTCTCTAATATCCAGTTTATTCATCAGTCGGAACGCTTTTTTTTCACCGGCTCAGATCTGCATGATCTTACGTTTATATCGAAGAAGATACTCATGTGGTCAGATGTCAAATCACGTATCTGTATATTTAAAAGGATAGAGGAATCCTTACGGGTGATTACCAGGTCCTTCTAAACATCAACACCAGACTTGCGAAAGCGAAGAAAAATAATTACTGGATTTAGAATAAAAACAAGTTCTGAAAAACGACTAATCTAAGTTATAAGTGAAATTACCTTTGAAATGTAGTAGCGTCAAATACATCGGTCTGCCAAGATTTGTGTGTTGTAAATCCTCAAATATCGCAGCCGAAGTCTCGTTCGTCCTCCCATTGCCGATAACGATGGGTATCGGCGCTACAAACGGTGCACTCAATATTCCTGGTGTTGTCACGCTCGACGGTCCCGCAATCGGTGCGCTAAATGTTTCTGTTGTTGTCACGTTCGACGTCCCCGCTGTCGCTGCGCTCAACGGTTCCGCAATCGCTGCGCTCGACGGTCCCGCAATCGGTGCGCTCAATGTTCCTGTCGTGGTCACGCTCGAAGTCCCAGCAATCGCTGCGCTCGACGGTCCTGCCGTTGTCACGCTTGTGGTCCCCGCTGTTGCTGCGCTAGATGTGGCCACATCAGTCACGCTTGTGTTGTTTGCTGAAAGTAATATAATGTTCCCGTTTAAATTTGTGGAATACATCGTTTCAGTTCATTTCAAAATGGTCGTTATAATAATATGTTTGATATATAAAACTGAAATTTGAACGATTCGAATTACGTGTTTTACCCTTTGTTCACTTAAAATAAGCTACACTGTATGAAAAGTATATGCTGTTATTCAATGTTGATTAATCTTCTAATTTGAAAACTTTGAAGTCAAAATTTAATACAATTTGTTCTCAAAAGTTAATTAATAAAATTGTTTAAGGCTTACTAGTAAGGTTTGAGAAGGCCTGAAGATCTGCTTCATTGATCCCTGCTAAATAGGCCTGATGATTGATGTTTATTTGTCCATCAAAATCCAATATGCTCGTTTCTGAAATCATATATGAATTTTCCCCAATCAAATGGCACGGTAAATATGAATTTTGACCCATAAGATTAACGATTATTCGTGTTTATAAGACCATGCAAATATAGACTAAGTTAATTCTAGAATCGAATCTCTAAATTACTGCAAATATTAATTTTGACCCCTATATGCTACATGCTATAAAAGATCTATTGTTAATCATGTTATAAAACCATGAATATATAGACTAAGTTAATTCTATAATCGAATGTCTAAATTACTGTAAATATGAATTTTGTCCCCTATATGCTATATGTTATAAAAGTTCTACTGTTAATCGTGTTATAAAACCAAAATTTATATCTGAATCGCTAGGTCAAGTATAGTATTAATCTAGCTTATATTAAAATAATACCATAATTTATTATTGATTATTTTCTAAGTATATTATTTAGTAGGAATTGATATTCGTGATTTACTAATGTATTACATAGATTATGAGAGTCTTATTCTAAACTGGTGTATTTTACAAGGTGTCAAAGTATTGAATAAGCTGTGTTCAATGAAGTACATGTTATGTGGGTTTGTGTCGTTTATTACATTAGTAAAATAATTCATATCTTTAGAACCAATTCGTTTATTTAAAATAAAGATTTATGGTACTTACCAATAAATGACTGTGCTTCCATTTGAAGAGCCCTTCGAATATTTTCGGCATATGGCCTGATCAAAAGTCTGTTCTTATCCAATACAATAGTATTATTTTGTATCCCAATTGGTGTCGGTGGTGAACTGTCCATAATTTATCCTAAAAAGTTTCGTTTTCTTTCGATTCTTGCCATTATATACTGATTAGCCCCCCTTAGGAAACTCACTCAATTGAGTTCCAAGCGTTGGAAAATTATTGGGTCCAACTGTGCACTATACAAATCCAATATCAACAAAGGAAAAACATGTATAAACAAACGACCAGTGATCAAAATGGGGAAAAAATCAATCTTTCACCAATGAATTTTAAGCGAACCAAAATATTTGGTCAAAACAAAAAAATCGAACTAAAGATTTAAGCGACCGAAAATTATGGGGAGAAATCAGGCCTCGAATGAAAATCGGAGCAATGGAAAATGGTGGGGGGGGGGGGCGAATAAAGATTCAAGCGGTGGAAAATTCAGGGGCAAAATCCAGTCGCGAATAAAGATTCAAGCGATGGAAAATTCAGGGGCGAAAATCCAATCGCGAATGAAAATTCAAGCGATGGAAAAAAACGAATAAAACGTGAAGCAAAAGAAGAAAATTTGAGCATTGCATTAAATGGCTGGAGCATTACTACTCCTTTTGGATGATGGAAACTTGATAGGACCACTTAAACCTATCGTTAAAAGCTTAAAAATCTGACGATAAATGGGTCGACTAAGCCAAAATATGGCTTAGAGTCTCTAAATATTTTTCGATTGTCCCTCCGCGAGCCTTGTGCTCGCATGTTCTAACGTTCTAACATAGCATGAATGCGGCGGTTACGGTAATGATAAGATGAAGTCCCAGTAACACCATCAAAAATAGCAGACGAAACAATCTCAGTAACACCATTTTCTTTGTCAGTGCCATGGTGGTGATTGGGCAACTCGAGACGGTGACCATGACTCATTTCGGGAGACACTTTTGAGACACTCTGTATGTTTATTTTGTGGGTATCCCTGACATGAGCGATAATGCAAGATTCTATGATGTCTGATGCTAGTCGACAAAATTCTCCGAAATCCAGTCCCAGGGGATCTCGTTCGCCGGCATGCCAAAGACCAGATACAACGGGAACCCTCAAGGCTACAATAAGTCTTGGTAAAAATCCAGCTGTGATTACACAAGGGCCTTTTTACCTCATGAAAGATCCACCGGGTACGAGTATGATAATTTTAATTAGGCCCCAACCCCAAAGTTGGGGCCTATAGAGTTGGGGTGTCCGTCCGTCCGTCTGTCCGTCTGCCATCGCTTTCTTATACGGGCTATAACTTTTGAACAGGATGTCATAGAGACTTGGTTATAGGCTCAAATGAAAGGTCTAGGCGAGTAGATGTGCCTTTTGACACTTTCGGCCAAATTTTGCCAACTTTCGGTGGCGAAATTGGCCAAAATTGTCGAAAAAGCGGTTTTTCTAAACTTGTGCTTGTACGGGCTACAACTTTTAAACGGAAGGTCATTGAGACTTGGTTATAGGCTTAAATGAAAGGTCTAGGCGTGTAGATGTGTCTTTTGATATTTTCTGCCAAATTTGGACAACTTCCTGTGGCGAAATCGGCCAAAATTTCCGAAAAGGCGGTTTTTTTAGGCCCCAACCCCAAAGGTTGGGGGCCTATAGATTCGGGGTGTCCGTCCGTCTGTCCGTCTGTCCGTCTGTCCGTCCGTCCGTCCGTCATCG
>LQRL01011111.1:0-23980 GCA_001703475.1 Hydroides elegans | reverse complement strand
GGCATATCAAGGGGGGGGGGGGGGCGGATCCGGAATATAGTTGGGCTCTGACATGCAAATAGAAAATATGATAGCCGAAGGGGGGCACCTATGTATGTATGTTTGAATAATAAAAATGAACATAAGAGTGTTCGATCTCATATATACCACGCATAAGAGTCATGATAGAACCTTTCATAGAAATAAAGCAATTCTATTATATTTTTCAAATTACAACGAGCGGAAGCAGCTCTAAAAACCAAATACAGTGGCATCAAACATCGCTTTATATCAACTAGTCTTCCACTCGACGACGTGTCTCGATTTTTCACAGAAGGCGTCCGCATTACATGGAAAATGGCCCTTCAACGCCCACCTATGATATTTGACGCGTCCCAAATAGGCCAGTCATGGCAAAAAGCGGATCATTTGGATTTGATAGAGGGCTCGGAGCCCGACGTCGACAATGCTGTGATCCAGTATTACAAAGGACCAACATTATTACATGCGGGGAATGTGATGGTTAAGGGATCGGTATTCGTGCATCATAATAAGGACCCGTAATAAGAAACACTCAGCTAGCGTCACTGTCTTTTTGAAAGCAAGATAACGTATAAAACGATGAAAGTAAATTTCAGTTTATAATGTATTAGTTTGGATCTTGTATTTTAGACCTTTCAAATAAGTTTTATGCAGAATCGAGTAAGTTTTCAAGACATAGGATAATAACTGGATATTGCATATACTAGTATATACAGGTATATAATCACTTTTTTTAGTATAATCACTTTGGTTGTTATCAGTTATCAAGTGAAATTGTAACTTGCTTGAGTTGAAGTAGGTTTAATGGGTTGATCACATCATAATCGTTTTCGAACTGCGTTGCTTTATTTTATTCTTATCAATTTATTATGATTTATAACCCTGTGTTTAACTTGACTTGAGAGTACTACTGTACCAAAACGCTTATTCATGATTAATTTGCCAACATTTATTTTATGGTATTAAGGTATATACATGTATGTAACATGTTCATTTTATCAGCAACTTTGTTTCTTATGATCTGAATAATATACATGTTATATTAGCCGGATATCAGTTATCAAAAGGCAATAAAAACAAATTCCAGCACTTAACCCTAATATTACGATATGCATGAATTGGCATTAAAGCTATAAATTTCAAAACGAAATCTATCACATTCATGTCAATATTTCATTTCGCAAATAAAATAATATGTTAGTGACCCCATACACAGAGGCGTTTACTTGATGCGTTTTTTTATTCAAACGTATACACAACCAATGCCTGTAGTATACGTCACGGGAGGGTCAATGCAGAGGAATGAAAATAAATAACAATCATGAATATCATATTGATAGAAGTAAGTCAGCCTATGTCAAGTCATGTAACCTGCGACATATTACAATGATCAATGCATATATGTAATTTATTGATCTTGCAACGTAATGCAAGGATACCAATAATTCTGGTTGTTAGCTGTTTGACCTATACATGAACTCTGCAAGCGCTTAACTAGGGTTTGATTGAACAATAAATTATATTTTTTCCGTTGCCCTAAATGTGCGCTATATCGCTTTTAAAGATAATAAAACACAAACACAAACCTTGCTGTGTCATTTCTGTTTCCGCTAAACCCATATAGAGCCTACATTGTTTCACTACAGAAACATATTCATGCAACAACTCGAATTAACTTGAGTAAATTAGTAGTAATGAAATCATTATGATTTGAGATGATTATTATTGGCCCATTTCGAACCCTTTAGAGAAGATTTTTCCCTATATATTGCTATAATTAATCGTTTTCAACTTTCTAAGATAGGAAGAAACAAAGCAGTATAAACACATCAAGCATGATTTACAAAACACGGTTTTAGTATGTTCCGTTTTCGAATGCAAATCAAATACCTCTTTGTGGTTATATGTCACTTTCATAAAACACTGTGATAAACATATGCATGGACTGATGTACCAAACACAAAGCAAGTCTTTGTGTAACACTATCAAGTACAATTCTATGATTTGGTATATAGAAAGCCTCTGATTTTAATTTTATTTAAGTGACATAATAATGCATTCAGAGTTGTCTCACATTTACGTGGGTGCACCCTAATGATAGCTTTTCATGGTCAAGTCTTTAGATGCAAATCGTTGTTGAACCGAGTTTATGAGTAATGTCTCTAAGTATTACGTAATAGTTAACTTCTAATTTATGTAATTAATTGTTCATCTGTTATTTTAAAGATATACTTTAAACCTATACTTATTTTACGAAATGTATTATTTATTTGGCAACTTACTACATGTACTTCAAATGATTAAAAAAGACACACTATGTTTAAAAAAGGGTGGTGCACCATATGCTCACGGTAATGGTAAACTACTTTGGGACCGACACACATATGACTGATCTCGGCGAGCTACGCAATGTACAGCATAGCCCTCACACTCTCTCACTCTATTTATCTATCTATCTATCTATCTATCTATCTGTTTGTCTCATGTGTCTCATTATCTTGAACACTCTAAACTCTCTTTCGTAGTATCTCTCATCACTCTCCGACCAACTCTCTCTCTCCATTATTGTGACCCCAACTATCTCCTCTCTTATTATGTTTTTTTGTTCTCTCTTTCTATATTAGATATGAAGTAGTGGTTCTATATTAGGCCCATTTGTTCTTTTTTGCTTTTTCTCATCTCTTTTCTAAATTACTGTGTCTTCTGGATAGTATTGCAAGACGACGGACTAGATTTGTCGACGCGAGGCCCGAAATCCAAATTTTGATATCAATTAGTTTATTGTACCGATTTAAGCAGATTTGTGTGAGCCACCATTACTTTATTCTTTGATGTATGTACAGCTAAATATAACGTGTTTAAAAACAAAAATTTCCTTTCATTTATACTATTCAATGCATGAACTTTTAAATTGTTACTTTATGTTAGATTTTAAATACATGTATTTCAAGTTTATGCATGCATAATCATTTAGAGTTGTATGATTTTGATTTCGGTAGAAAGCTATGACTACAAAGCTTTAAAGTTTCGTTAGTTTAGCTCTTTTATTTGTTTGAGATGGTAGTGGTTCTTTCTGTTATTTAATCTCAATTCCTTTTGAGTGATAGTTATGGTCAAGTTATGGGCCTTAACGATAAGGATTGCATGCATTATTTACGCAATAATTGTCTTGAAAGATACCTCTCAAATAACAAAACAGTCTTTCAAAGTTATCTAATTCTTTAAATTATTTTTATGAAATGCACTATGCACCTTCATTTTTCTTTTGACATAATGCATATACAATTTACTTGAATAGATTCTGCGTCGGCACGACTTTTTGCTTATTTACCTTTTCTAACTTTTTTAAAAAATGAAATTCAACCAATGAGTAGTTGATGGTATACTATTTGTCGTTTGAAGGCCTCCGTGCAACAATGTGTTAAGTTTGACAATGTGTTGATGTTTTGAGAAAATATGCATTAAAAGATGTTGAATTGCTCATTTATATAAGGATTGGGAAGTGAACAAAGAAGAACTAATTATAATTGCATGGATTTCATAGCATTGTTAAAGTACATAGCATTGATCTATTATCTCCTGACGCTTTGCAAGACATTTTGTCCAGACAGGTTAAGTATACTTAACAATTTGTTGCATAAAGCCCTTCATTTGTTTCATTTCTGTTTTGTGTTATAAGGTGCCTTTTGGTATCAAATACCAGATCCTAAAATACATGCGTACATGCTTTCAGGTCGTGATTCTACACGAGCACTGTGTTAAAGACGTATTACCGGTGGGTTATATACCGATTTGTTTGTTAAAACAAAACGAGTATTTTACACCGGTATTGGTAATACAGCATTGGCAAATTCATAAACTAATCGATTTCGGATTTTCATAAAATATAGTTAATTATTGGGATAATTTATCGATATTATTACGGTAAAAGTTTTAGAGCTTTAGTAACATATAGACGTATTTTATTAGGAACAAAAACTCCTTACTGGCCACAAATGTAAGGGATTGTTGATTATTAATGTTGTGATATACGGACAGACAGACGGACAAACCGATAATCTTTCGTTTCACGAAGGGGGCTGATAAACGTGTGAATCCCTTTTTATTGCAATGAATGTCGCTTTGAGTTAGTAATTCATTGTTTCATGATCAATAAACTCAAGATTGATTCGCCACAGTGAATTTATTAATCATGATCACAGTCATCTTAAAAATTATTTTATATTCTAAATAGATAAGTAAGTACAAATTTATTGTTCTATATAGTTCTAATTTATTTGCTTTCTTAAATCAATTAACTTAAATTATTAAACGTGTGTGCATATATGCATGAAAAATACGTGTTTCGATACAGAATAGTTTTTTTATTGAGTCATTTGGAATCAAATAATGATTGTAAAAATTAATCATCAATATGCAGTTTATACAACGGTGCGGATAATACATATATTGCATAAACATAAACAGCTCTAGACATTTTACTAAATATACGATTTCAATAATTTATACAATAACGATCATATGATGTTATTATGCCTCCTGCAATGCTCTTAATGATACTATACAGGAAAACGTATTACTAACAACGGATATAAGGGTTGGGGTTGTGAGATTGAATATACAATTGCATAAAATTATGACTTTAGATTGTTGGTTTTGCAATATTTTCCAGTGGTGCGGTAATACACAGGGGCGATTTATTCACCAGCTATTATAGTACACACAGAAAACTATAACAAAAACTATTACAAAAATAAGTAGAATAATATCAAAGCAAGCCATTGAAACTTTGAATAATTACTGATAATAATTGTGTCAATATTTTATGAAAAATACTAAAGAACTATCAGAAGGACAAACTCAAACAAACATTTTCTCGTTTTTAAGGAATTAGTTACCCTCCCAAACTCATTGTCATTGTTACATTGTATTCGTGTATCATTGTCTTATAATCAGACCAAGCTTATCGAATTTAGCGATGACACACAGAAATATCTAAATCATAAAGGAGTGGTATTGATCTTCTATCGAAAGACATCGGTATCTAAATATTTACTTGCTTATTTAAGTACTACCAGCCATATACATGTGCCCTGTATGCGATCGTATATCTAAACAGAAAGTTAATTTTTCCTTTTTTACCTATGCTAGTTATTTGGCCAGTGTAGTGGCCTAAAGACAAATGTCTAAAGAACGACTGATAATTGGAAAAATTATTAACGACATTTGTTTGAATAATAATCAATAATGATAGTAATCTACAATATCAGATTGTCTTTATAATCCATTTATGAACGGATAGGCAAATAAATTTACATTTTGAGGATAAACATTTTAGCAGATATACATTTATTAACCAATGCGTCGATGCTATACAAACGAATGGGCTATGTTAGGTGAATCATAATTACATTTGTGATGTTATTTCTGAAATGTTTTCAATAATACGACATTGATATATAACAAACCATCATGGCATCGATACCAGGAGCGTGTTTCTCAGAGGTACCAGTACGATTAAAGAGTAAAACGCGAAGAAGGTCCAAAATCAAAGAAACTCCGCATAACAAGAAATGGACAGAACTTGCAGGTGATGTTCTTCAAAAGGCGAGACAAGAAAAGGATCGCGAGTTACATCATTTGTCTGGTGTTATAACAGAGAAAAGGTCTGATAACGAGAAACTAAAACAGTACAATGACGATAACGAACGCAAATTCAAATCTGAACTATTGGATGAAAGAGAACGCGGACGCAAACATTCAGACGCATCATTGATTAAACAGCAAGACGCCATACGGCAGATTGAATCTTTAAAAGCTTCAAATGAGAGAGTTCAAAATGAATTAGATAGAACATTAATTCAATGCACGACAGCTGAAAAAGAACTAGAAAAAATAAAACTTGAACAAATTCTAAATGGAAGACGAATGGAAGTGAGAGAAAGGCAAGCTTACGAAAGAAACAAGGCAGAATTAAGCCAGGCTTCTAAATACACAGAGCAACTTAGGTCGTCATTGGAGGAGGAGATAAGAAAGACAGAGGAAGCTCAAGCGAGCTTAAATCAAAGTCAAGAAAAGCTCCGTCAAACGATCGATACTTTTCAGAAAGAGAGGAAAAGTATGGAAAATCTCAAAGACGAATTTCGAAAGACACAAGAGCAAATTCATGATAACCAGCATAGGATTGAGGAACTTGAGCAACAGTTGGCAATTAAAGAAAGCAAACTCGAAAACGACAATGTTCATCACAAAATGGAACTCAAACAATTGGAAGAGAAACTGCGTCAAACCAGAAATGAGCTTCACAAAGAAAAACAAACAAATATGACATACATGGAAGAACTTAAGAAGACAACAGATGTAGCTTCGCGGAGCCAAGCTGCAGCCAAAGTCCCAATCCCTGATTATCAAGCAGCGATTGATGACCTGCAGCAAATGCTTGAGATTAAAGACAGGATGTTCGAGCGTGACAAGAAGATCTTCAACACACAGCTCAAAGAGCTACAAGAAGAGAACAGGCGCCTGGTGAAAGAAACTGCGCGTGATGCTTACAGGTAACCAACTTTATGTCTTCGAATATTTTGAATATTGAATTAGCCTGACCCTTATTGCTTTTAAATGAATATTTTCTTATTACGCAATTTATTTTGTTATAGCCATGCAGAATTGATGGACGGAAACGCGGAAAACATCAACATTCAAAATCGACCAATAAAAATCGCCGAGGAATACACGCACCTGATGACGACATTTTGGCTTGATGCCAAATCTGCGCTTGATGATGTCACAACAGAGGATAAATCGGAAGTAGACATGATTACGTTGTTGTTTAATATTGTATTGGTAAGTTTGATTTCATAACTTTTTTCAGCCTAGCACTGATAAAGCCTTTATTATGCTTCAATATATGTTTGTTAAACTGATATACTGTATAAAACTGTGTCTACTCGAGGTACTCGGGCCTGAAATATACTTCAAATTATTCGTAAATCGTGGGCTCTGATACATTATAAATAAAAAAGTAGGAATCACCTTGAGATATCGAAAATTCAAGTGATACGAGATTGAGATAGAAAGGTTCAACTGTAGTTATATCTGGTTTATTTTGCACTTTACAGTTATGCTTAGACAAATTTACTCCACAATAAACACACTAAATTCTAAAGTAAAAAATGCATTTTAGATATGCGAAGAAGAAGCAACAAAGCTGTATAAACACATCATACAAGATTTGCGAAGCACCCTTCAGAATCCCATGCATGGATTCAAAGCATATGAAGCATCAGTAAGTTTCGAGTTTTTGATTGTCAAATTATACATTACAGCGTGATGATATATCCCAATTATGAAACACTGTTTAATCATATTCTAATCATAATTCTAACCCTTATGCGTGAAACATAAAGGTTGATTCGCATATCGCATACCAATAATGTCAATGCGTAACATAATATACATTCCATTACGTTTCTATTGTATTAACTCATATTGAAACAATCTATGTTAAAGATAATTTCAGTGTCACAATAATTGATTCTGAAACAAATTCGTCCCGCATGATTCCCTCTTACTAAGGGTCAATAACATTTCAGTCTGTCAATACGAAGCGATAACTATAACAAGTTAATGGCCTATGGTGATGATAACACCGATATTATATGCATGTTAAATAATATCTATAGGAGCATTGGTTCTTCTAAACATGGCCTTTAGGCCTTCAATTATTCTAAGAATTGCAATACTTTTGAAACTTACAACATGGACTTTGATTATGTATGATAATAAGGAATGTTTATTTATAAAGGGAGGTGCGCCATCCGTTGATGAGAGCGATGAAGGGCTGGAGCTGCCAAGCCATGTACTAACAGTGATAGAGGACTACTTTAGGACCAACGCTCACCAGGTGGATCTTAGAAAGCTACAACAGGTATAACATAGTTTCCATTTAAAACTTTTTCTCTATCGTTCTCTCCTTCCCGCCATGTTTCACTATCCATTCATCTATCATTCTCCTTATCTTACCCTCTTATCTCTCTTTTTCTCTCTGTCCCAATGTCTCTCTTTATCTCTATCCCTCTCCATCTTACTTATTCTACCCCTCTCTTCTCCCCCTCTGGCATATCAATGTTGGAGGGGGCGGATCCGGAATATTTTTTGGCCTTGACATGCAAATAGAAAATATAAGAGCAAAGGGGGGCACCTATGTTAATAGGTTTGAATAATATAAAATGAACATAAGAGTGTTTGATCTCATACATACTTCGCATAAGAGTCATGATAGAACCTTTGTTAGAAAATAAAACAATTTTACACTGTTAATTACATTACAGCGAGTTGAAGCAACTCTTCAGACCAAATACGCTGAAAACAAACGACATTTTATATCAACTAGTCTTCAACTCGATGGCGTTTCTCGATTTATCACAGAAAGCGTCTGCATTACATGGAAAATGGCTTTACAACGCCCTTCACTGCTTTTTGACGCGTCCCAGATAGGTGAGCCATGGCACAATGATGGTCATTTGGAATTGATAACCGGTTCAGAGCCAGATGCGGAAAATGCCGTGATCCAGTATTACAAGGGGCCGACATTATTACACGCGGGGAATATGATGGTCAAAGGATCAGTATTCGTGCATAGCCATAAGTATCCAAAGTGAGACTCAAATAAGTTCATGTCTTCATTTACAATTCAAATAGCCATATAAAATTTGTTTTCAACATTTTATTTTGTTTTTTGGTTATGACAATTAGATATATTGTACATTGGTATGCATATTCAAGTTCATCAACCATAATTTTAGCTTCGAATTATGTAATATTTTCTTAAGCAATAATAATATATACTATGAATTGCAATTTCTTACAAATGAACCGACATTATTTACACATCTAAATGTAATTGTATTTCTTAAGATTAAAAAGCCAGCATATAGCGGTCTGTAGACTATTTACTGTTTCAAATATAGCTTTAACAAGTTTTTGGCAATCGGCAGGTTTGAGGGGTTTCTAAACATAAATGTTTAAACACTATATAAAATAATTTAGCTGTATGGTTCGAAATTTGAGTCTTTAGACTGTTAAGTATATTAGATATTTGCAATAGAGAGTCGACAGCATATCACCGCTCCAGTAAAGATTGATTTATGTAATATCTTTTAAATTATTGACTGGCAACATATTGTTGCAAAACTAAGTATAATTACTCATTAACGAAACAATATATGCAGATGTACATACAATGTAATAAATGGACAATTTATATTTTAAATTGCATGCTGGATATTATACACATGTATTATCACAACAGGTTATTCCATTATCGCTTGAGAAGTTATCTATTATTTAGTGCAAATGATTATGATATTGAAAGGCTTCGTAGGGTTGAAGCCTCATGATCGATTCTCACGGCATTGCTTGATTTATGTTTTGTTATTATTGAACCAATCATTGTTTTAATTTGTTTTCAGTTCTGAAACATATATTAGTGAGAATAAATTGCGATACATATTTATCATCTAATTTGCTATCTTATATACATGAATTTATATTATAAATGTGTTGTTTTGTCATAAATATACAAAAGAACAAAATACCGGATATTTGCCTATATTTTAGAACGATCTAGATTTTAATCAACATGAAAAATATAAATTCATTTATTTTATATTTATATGTTGTTTTGATCTAAAAAAAACAATAAATTTATAATAAAAAAGGAAAAACGAGATTATAAAAATGTGTACATATGTTTGTTTCATGTATGAGTTTGGTAACACCATCCAAATGTCACTTATTGAAAAGCAATAAAATAACAATTCGAGCACTAAACCTTTGAATACTGATTTGTATAAATTGACATGTCATTTATTATATTCTAAACGAATTCAACAATCGTTTTATCAAACTTTTATTTTGCAAATGACACTTGAAAATGCTGGCATTGTTTGCATAAAAAACAAATCAGTGGCTCCCCACATAAGTTGATAGACAACTTGTTATTTTAACGAATACACAAGTAACTCGAACAGTATGCTTTTTAGGAGGTGCAATGCTATGGGGTAATGAATACAAAAGAAATCGGGGTCAAGTCATTCCATTTCAAGCCATGTATCCTATGACATATTGCAATTATTCGATCTATCATTGTATGTTCCTCTTATAGATCCAGATAACAGCATGGGGCTTTCTGTGATTATTGTATTTTTTTACGTTTAATGCTATTGCATAAATGAATATGATATATAGTCACTTGATCAGTATAGTTTTATTTATTTTTTATTATATGATGGGGTTGTAACGAGCGTGTTGATTGGTCGAGAGCAAGTCAACATTACTTCATGTTGACTCACTTAGCAATTGTTGCATGAAATGTTATCCGAGTAATGTACACATTTTCACATTCTATTTTCGTTGAATCATTTTAGATTTCATTCCGAATTCGAACATTTATTGAAATAATAATTCTACATTTATAGATAGTATTTTTAAGACGCGATTTGCACGAGTACTGGATGGTGTAGCGGTTAAGATGCTCGCCTACAGATCCAGAGGTCCCGCGTTCAAGCACGATCAATAGCACCTTTTTTCATTGTTATCATATATATAAATAAATCATTAATTACATAAATTATAAGAAGATATCATTTTAAAATATCATGATATTGCTTATATTGTGATAGAGAACGATGTGTTCTTATCGATCTTCTTTTTGGTATCAAAACGCAAAATAAAATCCATTTGGAAAGTAAAAAATAATATTTAGATTTGTTAAGTTCATGAATCATTTAGTAAATCAATTGAAAATGAAAATTTAAGTGTCTCCATTTAATTATAAATACGATTTTCTTATAAATTAAGCACAAACATGTTATTGCAATTGCTTTGGATCGAACCGATGGTACCCTGATCGATTCGAAATATCGCACAAATAGCCAGGCGCTCACTCGACTGAGCTAATGAGTCCAACTGGTTATCGATGAACAAAATTAAGTTATTTATTGTGTTGATAATTGATATAATAAAGCATATGTTAACTTGTTATCAATCAACATGAAGATATTATTGACCAAATTATAAAATATTATTTACTAATCTGATCAATAATACTTCATGTGGGCTGAAAACAAGTCAACATCTGCTAATTGTTGTCTATTTAAAAGCCACACATATGCTTTTTTTAAATTCGAAAAAGAAACTTCTCATACGTGTAACTGAAATGATAAAAAGGTTTTTAAAAATCAAGATATTTTCGGATTAAGATGCAACTATTTCCTATTATGTAATGACAGAGTAAACTAAGTTATTATCATTCTATATCAATCATTGTTAATATAACAAATATTCATACATTTTACTAAAAAACACAATTCCAATACAATGACATATTTAAAAATAACATCATCGCGCAAAAAAAACACAGATATACCATACCTGTGGAGAATCTGTCATACAAGAAAATCATATCTGATGGCAGATTTAGACCAATTATATTCCATTTATCAACATCAGTTGCTCACAGGTCCAACAAATGAAAAAAAAATCACAATCTGTCACAGATAATAATGAATCAAAAGGCATTGGTACAAGAGCTTTGCACGCAGCTTCAGTAATTAGTTGTAATTAGTTGGGCATGGCCAACATAAATGCTAAAAACCTTTTACTTTGGCCAAGCTAAGCTTAGTACTGAAGCTACTGCGTTATTTTTATCTCATTTGTTGGTAGAATAATTGAAAACATTCTGAAAAGTGCTTCAATACATAGTGGATATATATTTTTAAATCCCTCTGATGTTGAATACTTTCTAAATAATTGCGAGTCGTGTCTGTATTTATGGGAAATACAATAGCACATTTCTTGTCTTTGTTGAGCACACGTTCGCACTTAAGTAAAGTTGATTCGCCATGAAAAATTATTTTAACTGTAATGAAATGTCATTTTTCTTATTTTACAAAATGAAACATAACATGAACAAATAGTAAAATACACTGTGCACAAAAATATTGCTTACTTCATTCAATTATACTCAACAATTGCTCAAAGCCTAGCAAAAACCTCTTCTCTAGTATTGATACTAATGAAAGTGGCTTAAATATTTCTATTCAAAATGCAATAAGTAGACAACGAAACATAATTTTCAGTTTAATGTAATATGAAATCATCATTTTACATGTGTTGATGTCCAAAGTTAGGTTAGGCATGCCCTGATATTTTCTTATTAGTCAAAACACAAATTCAAATTCCGAAACACTTTAAATCATAATCCTGCCAACCATTAACGGCATGCTGAAAGTAAATTGACATGTCGACCTTAACACCATCAACACTACCGCTGTTCCAAAATTCTACATTGCCATTATTCACAGTGGGTGACCCATTGCCGTTCAGGGTACATCCAGCGTCCTGCCACCACGCAATGAGGCAACTCATTGGATGTGGTCCTGGTCTACCTGTTTTGTGGCATTTGCATTTGCATTTGTAACATATAAAAGGATTGTGAAATGGGTATATTAGAGATAAATCCATAAATGATGCAATTACGAAATATATATATCGCTCTTTCATATGTTACGATAATACATATTATTATATAATCGGATGTGGTCCTGGTCCACCTGTTTTTGTGGCAATGGTAACATATAAAAGGTTTGTGAAATGGGTATATTAGAGATAAATCATGCAATTACGAAATATATATATATATATAGCTGTTTCATTTGTTGCGATAAAACATATCATTATGTAATAATAATATTATTTAAATTTGACTATTAACGCTAAAAATCTATTGTACACATTTCATTTAAAATATTACTCCAGATTTCAACGTTTTACGCATATTTCAGTTCAGCTAATTGACATACCTGCGGATAATTTGTCGTACCAGACGAAAATCTGATATGATGTGAGATCTAACTCGTACAGGTTTCCAAGATCAACACCAGTAGAACACAGATAGCACGTCTCCCCCACAGTGGTGAAAGATTCACAATCGGTCATTTTACCACACTGAATCGTACACTCAAATGAACTTCTTCATTTAAAACAAACAGACTATGACTTAACACTTAATTTAAGCAAACAGACTATGATTTAAAACATAATTTTGCACGCACAATGTATCCCAATATATATCTAAAATTAAATGTTTTTGACATTCATTTTATTTATGTAAAATCAAATAAATATCGGAATATATTCTCGCAAAAAAAATGTATATCAAAACGTAATATAATTGTATATTTTCCGTACCTGTTGATGCTAAAACTTGTACAATGTTGATGGTTCAAAAATTCATTAAGTATGCAATTGTCAACCTCGGATGTGATTGTAGACGATCTTTTAAATTTCTTTTCTAGTTGTGCCTCTACCAGAAGAGCCCTTTGCACTATAACCGCTACAAAGAGTTTAAACAATTCCATTTCCGTATAGTTTACTTAGACAGAATAACGTTTTAACATCTTATTATAATTGAAATCGTGCTAAAAAGTAGTAAAAATATAATAAAACAGATTTCAATATAACACTATTCAACATTTAATACATTTGCAACAAATAGCGTTGCCAGCCTTTGAGAGCTGATAATTTTACATGCACCAGATCAACGTTGAGATTAATAAAGAGGCACTCGCATAGTTTTATGGATACATTATATAATCTATTTTGCTTATTTGAACAAATCTTGTTTCAACCGATACTTGATATTCAAGATTAACACCCGATAAATACTATGAATTCAAATGTTATTCACGTTCTCTTTACTTGACCAATGGCTGTAACATATGGTATCTTTATCTATTGTTTTAAAGAAAACGCTACTCTTCTTAGATAACAGTTATATCTGTGTGTTTCTATTCAGCGTGCAATTGTTACATGAACAAAAAACATAAAAAATAAACTTCATATAAAATATATGCTCTGATATAATTCCCGATTCAAATATGAAAACGGGAAGCAAAGGCAATGTTTTGGGTTAAACATCTATTATATTAATTTAATTTAAACGGCCTCTGTACCTTATAGACACTTGTTTGATTTTCATTATTTAATCTTCTTTTCAAAACAATGTGTTTTCCAACTATAGAATATAGATGTGTTTTTGAAATGCAATTTATTAATATTAACTCGTCGGGTGTTTACTGCCTTGTATTTGATACAAATTTATTTGATGATTTTTATGGTCAGCACTTTCCGCCATGATATCTTATTCGCTGAGACCTGCGCATGTCACTACAAGTATATAGACAATAAAAATGATCTATACATGTTAAGTAAACGTAAATTCATATTCAGCAACGCAGCTTTTGGATAAGTTAGCAGATATCGTTTGCATATAAAAGGTCAAAGAGAAAGGAACAGGCGCCATTTATGTCTTATATTATTTGCAGTTGATGAACTTTAAATAAAGAAACCATTTTAGTGTGGTAATATGACACTATAATTCATCATCATGAACAGTTGCAAACAAAACTTAATACCAGGTCAATAACAGCTATAATCATTAGTATAATTCTAAAATTACATGCATCACAAAAGCAAGAGCAACTTACAAATCAAAGAGTAAAATTAATGTTCATATTTGTTAGACACATCAACATCAACCTTTGTTTCATACGAAATAAAACGCATGTATATTCATATGAGTATATTGTTAATATGACATTGAGTCAGCAAATATTTTTAAACTGAATTGACACATGTTATGAATGTATTATTGTATTATTGTGATTATTGTTATTTACACTAACGTTAATGATAGTTTAATAGAAAATGGGGTGTTAGAGGTGTTTTATTAATGACAAATAATGCATGAAAAAATATCACATGCAAAAAGACAGCCTGTATTATGATAAATCAATAATGAGTTTAATTGAAAGAATTGTATCGTCCATTTTCTACGTGAATATTGTCAGAGCGAGCGTTTTGTTATTCTTAATTATATTTGTTTAAGCTGCAAACCCATCCACATTTGAAATTATTCTGGATTTGAAATTACAATGTGTTTTACGAACATTGCTATGTCCTTTGCTTGACTAAGCTATCCGCATTTCAAATAATTCTAGATCTGAAATATAAATGTGTTATATTTTTACGAACAATGCTTTGTTTGTTTACCCACCCTTGACTATGCTACAAGTATTGCATTGTTACTATTTGTATCTGATGTTATCTGATTTGAAATTATTCTGGATTTGAAATTACAATGTGTTTTACGAACATTGCTATGTCCTTTGCTTGACTAAGCTATCCGCATTTCAAATAATTCTATATATGAAATATAAATGTGTTATATTTTTACGAACATTGCTTTGTTTGTTTACCCACCCTTGACTATGCTACAAGTATTGCATTGTTACTATTTGTATCTGATGTTAAGTCTGTGTCTGTTCATGTGACCGTTCTGAAATAAAATCACGACTTTATAATTACACTGATTTTAACGTCATTTTTTTAGACATGAACATTGGGAGAACCACTAAAGTGAGAATGCTTCCATTTTAGGAATTTTTCGAGATAGCTAAAAAAACGAGCAACCGAGCCAAGAATTTTGTTTTTCTAAAACTAAAACTAAAATGAAAAACATAAATACCTATATGAACAGCGGAACTGGTTCACTAATATGTATGTCTAGTCATTAGGGCGCTAAGTTCAAAGCGTTAAGGTCTGTAATATAAAAACAAAATACAATTTTTTTTATTGACTTTCCCTTTGAGCAATAGCAAACCGCTGTTGTCATCACAGTGAATTATTTTAACACTAAAACGTGTTCTCAATAAAATAGAATAATTAATTTAATTGGCCCTTTAATTATTACTCCTATTCATTCCTACGTTATGGGTGCAACATGAATAAATAACAATTTGTAATGATTATCCTTATATGAATTTAAGTAAGTTAATTTAAGGTATAAACACGTAAAAACAATAAAAATGCATTGTTTACACAGTAATGCCACGAAACTCAATGACCCACTTCATACAATATTTTATGCAGTGTGACATTTTTGGCCTCCCATTGAAGCGACGCGATAACTTATTCAACTGCCGTGTTCTGTTTTAATGTTATATTATACAAACAATTCTAAACAAATCATCTTTTGGTTTGCTTGGTTTACTGGTAAATACATGATAAACCAATAATAATATATAGGATGAATAGATGAAGTATTCAGATGAACAGTATATAAATATTGCATATTACATTCAATTATAATCAATAATTGCTGAAAGCTTACCTAATGTCTGTTTTCCAATATTGATACAAATGACAGTGGCTTTTATCTTTCTATTAAAAAAAATAAAATTATCTAGACAACATTATTTTGAGTATGATGTGTTGTATAAAACTATCATATTTTATGTTTTTATTTTCAGAGCTAACTTGACAACGTCTTGATATCTTACTTTTTGTCAATTCACCTGATCAATTTCCAAAACACATTAGTTCATGATGCTCTTGGCCATTAGTGGCATACAGAAGATTAAATGACATATCGGCTTTAACACTTTGAACAGTAATGGCATTCCAATATTCTCTTGGGCCAGCATGCACAGTGGGTGTCATCACTAAAATCTATTCATTTGTTATTTGTTTTATTCATACCTGTAGAGAACTTCTCGTACTAGATAAACATATTTGATGGCTGATTTAAGCCAATCAGATTCCCTTCATAAGTACCAGTGATGCATAGGTAGTAGGTTGTTCCAGCCGTACTGAATGATTCATATTCAGCCATCTTAACACATTGGAATGTACATTTGAATGAGCTTTTCTGCAAAAGCAATAATTGAATCTATGTTGATTTAGGTACATTAATCAAATACGAGACATTTAAAATTTAATTGAGACAAATATTTACATTTCTTCTTTGCATGTTGCAGTTGCAAGTGGTTCTTATTATGGTGAACTATTCACATTTTATTTTTTACCATACTAGATTGTACATTTGTATATAATTCTCCTGTGCAGTTTTGATACATTACAAATGTGATGATTTGTTTAGAGCCATTAAATATAATTAATTTAATAGTTTGCTAACAAATTACTTTTGTATTGTAGTGATTCTCTTCTGTATTTATTATAACGCCATTCGAATATAATATTAAATTTTAGTGTGGTACTAATAAAACTGGACTTAGCTTATATAATATATGTACATTTTGATTTTGCAATGCTGACTTGAACCTTTCAACCAGACATGTAATTGAAGAGGCTTTTTGAATAGCCTATCCTGAATGGCTTCTGAGCAAACATAACTAGAACAACCGACTGTAAGGCCATACACCAATTCAATCCCTGTGTTGTGTAGAAATATAGTCCTTTTTTAGAAATGCTTTGAGTTGATATAAACTCAATGGTAATTTAAACCATACCAAAGTGGTATATCGCGAAATTTGCGAAATATAAATGCTTGCGTTCTGATGTTGTCTTTTCAACCGATAGCGTGCAAATGACCTTGCTGTTGTCTGAGATAAATTAACAGAAAGTCACTTTCCGAAAATTTAATTTGTCACTTTCTCCAGTCAGAATATGATCAAGATCATGCCCTTTATCATTAATTGGGACTTGTATGTGTTGTAAAAGACTAAATTACAACAAAATATCCAGATACGACCGTATCATTGGTAGGGTTTGATCATCATAATGAATGTTCAAATCGCCAGTAAGAATAACAGGAGTATTTCGAATGTATGGTTCTTCGATAAAGGAACCGAATTCCGCTTGAAAAACGACATTGGGAGTCTGGGGCGGCCGATAGATAGCTAAAATATGATAAATCTGGGGGCCAGACAATATTTGGATTGCACAATATTCGAAAGAAGTATATTTCGAAAAATAAATCTGGGTCGGTTTGAAACAATCTCTGCAGAAGATCGCCACACCACCACCTGGTCCATGAGCACGATCGGAACGAAAAATACTAAAATCACTTGGGCACAGGAGCGAGTTCTTTTACCTGTCTCTAATTCCCTCTCTTTCTCTCCCTCTCTCTCTCTCTCTCTCTCTCTCTCTCTCTTCTCTCTTTTTTTCTCTCCCTTCTATTTTTGTCTCAATATCTGACATTATAATGATTTTTTTTCAATCTCCCCACTCCCTCGCTCTAATAATCGTCCATCACTGTCTTGCCAACTCTCTCTCTCTCTCTCTCTCTTTCTTAAATGTTGTGAGCGCATTCAAAATATTCTTAACTTGGAAACGCCAATAAATCATCGATAACGCCTAGCGGTCCATAAAGTGTTTTTGGTTTATTATTTGTATTGATATATGAACTATATGTATTCGGAGGAATTCTGTTTCGTTTGCCGTTATTTGGATCCGCACTTAAATGCTTATTAAGCAATCCAAGTTATGTATGAAAAGATATATATTTACATTTTATAAAATAACTACGAGTCAAAGCAGCTTTTCAAACCAAATACGATGGAACCAAATGTCGCATTATAGGTAAATTTTCCACCTTGACAATATCAAAGGATGTGTTAAGGAGAGCACCTACATAACAGGGAAAATGGTCTACAACGCCGAACCATGCTCTTCGACGCGTTCCAATAAAATTGATATTTCAAATTAATAAATACAACTAGAGAATAGATAAATGTGATAAATCAAAACATATATTCATTGATAAAATATGTATTTATCAAATCCAAAATCAACAAACGAAAACATTTATTTGGAACAACTATTTATCTAACACCAGTTTATAAATTTACTTTTAGTCGAATGATGGTATTATGTGACACAATCTTAATGTTAACTATTGAAAATCAATGCAAAAGAGCTTGAGCGCTCATGAATTGGAATTCAAATAATATTTTATAAAACACATTTTGAAATCAACTACAATATGTTATTTTACAAATAAAACGTTGGTGCATTCGCATCGATCAGGGGCAACTAATAAACTATTTTGAACCGGGGACGACACATATTTTAAATAGCAGAGCAAAAGGGATGTGAACTATTTTGTTTTTGGTTTTATATATAACAGTGCCGGGCGCTCCTGGCTAATCCAAGCCTGTTGCTGAACGAGAAGTTAGTTTCTCCCTACATAAAGGTGATTATGCTTTAAACTCGATTTCGTCATATCGATACATAAACAATTAGATTTACATACATGAACAAATGAATATAGATCAATAGCATGCTTAACATAAAAACGATGATACACCTATGAACATATAACTGTACATTATTAAAGAATAACAAGAAATGAGAATAACAGCTTTATGAGACATTGCAACATTGAATACTGACTGAACGGTCAATTCGTTAAAATACTTTATGTAGTTATTGACGGACGGACAAATAATATCAAAACTTTTCTATATTTTTTACGGATAGAAATAGTGTACTTCGTGAGGCAACGAATGCCGCTCGCTTTTTACTTTAATATCATTGTTTCATGATCAAGTAACGTTTATCAACTTTCCTTTTACATTATCGCTAAAGCACACTGTTATATTACATTCATAAAGGTGCCTTATTGATAGTGTATAGAAATGCAAGTATACCTAAATAGCGACTTGCTTATTTAAGTGCTACTTGACATTATCATGTGCGCGAATCCTGATCATATATAAAAACACACAGTAACATTTTCTCTTGACCTAGACTAGTCATATCGTGTAATAAAAGAGTGATGAGTTTAAAATTATTAACGGCTTATCATGAAAAAATAGTTTCTATTGAAAATAACAAACAATGTAACATAGCCTTTAAAAATCGTTTATGAAAGGATATTCAAATAACAAGTTTGAGGATAAAATATTCTTAAAACTTATACATTTATCGACCAATGCGTCATTGTTTACAGGAAAATTTGTTATGTTGAGCGAATGACAATAACATTCATCATTTGGTTCTGTTCGAAATCATTTTTTTTATAAACAAAAAACAGAGAGGAACAGCAAGTAATAACCAACCATTATGGCATCGATACCGGGATTGTCCTTTGCAGATGCACCATTACCAGTAAAAAGGAAAACTAAAGTCAAACCAAAATCAACTCCACATAACAAGACAGAGGAAGAATGTGAAAGAAATGATTTACAAAAAGCGATCTTAGAAAAAGATCGCAAGTTGCAACATATGTCTGATGTTGTAGAAGGAATGAGGACTAAATACGAGAAACTGAAACAGAGCTATGTTGATTACGAACGTAAATTCAAAACTGAACTTATGGAGGAAAGAGAACGTGGACGCAAACAATCAGAAGCGTCACTGATTGTACAGCAAGACGCTATGCGGCAGATCGAATCATTAACGGCTTCGAATGAGAGAATTCAAACTGACTTAGAAACTACACAAATGAGATATGCTACAGCTAAAAAGGAACTCGAAGAATTCAAGCAAACACAATCTTTAAATGAAAGGCAAATAGAGCGATGTACAATGATAATACAGCAACAACATTCAGATTTTGAGAGAACGATTGCACGTATAAGTCAACTAGAGACGGCAAATGATGAGATTCAAAAGGTGAAACACTCACAAATGATGCAGATAACACATCTTAAAAAGCAAGAAGAAGAAAAAATAGATCATATGAGAAAACAGGAATTTGACATAGAAAAGCTCAAGAGTGATCTGAAAGAGACACAGCGAGCATGTGGAGAATTGTCAAAACAGCTTTCGGATGCTGTATTACAAACTAACATTATGAAGAAAGAGCAAAAGAAACAAATTAGCGAACTCACTACGCAAAGAAATGAACTCATTGCTAAACACACAGAGCTAATGACTAAAGTCGGAGATAAAGAAGAAAAAAATAATCAGATTGAGGAGCAGCTACATCAAACTAAAAATGAACTTTTAAAAGAGCAAGCAACCATACAAACATACAAGGCACACTTGAGCAAGGCTTCAAAAGACACAGAAAAACTAACGGCATCATTAGCAGAAGAAAAGACGAAGACAACATACACCCAAACTCAGTTGAATAAAGTTGAAGAGAAGCTACGCCAAACTAAATATGAACTACAACAGGAGAGGCAAACAATTGAAAGTCTTAAAGAAAAACTTAGGAAGAAAAAAGAAGTAACATTGCAAAACCAAACCAAAGCCAATCCGCAAGTGTCTGAAAACAACGACCTTATCAAAGATTTACAGCATCTAGTTGATATCAAAGAAAGAATGTTTCAGCATGACAAGAGGATTCTCGAGAAACAGCTTAAAAAACTTAAAGAAGAGAACAAGACTCTGGTAGAGGCTAACGAGCACCATTCGCAAAGGTAGTATGCCATGTGATATCTCTATATTTTAAATAAACAAAGATACTACTAAGTTATTCGTTTTTGTCTCACCATAATTAAACAAACAATTGGAAAATCAACCATATTTTGACAGCATTCATTAAGATGTATGATTAAAATCCCCGGTAATTACTAAGAATCAGCCCTAATTTGATATTCTTCTCATGTTATATATCAAACTAAAATAAACATTGAAATGTAAAATATAAACCAAAGGTTTTACTAAATTCGGTTGATTTAGCCTTGCACTTACAATGGACGACCGAGCCCTGGAAAAAATATGCATTCAAAACAGACCAATTAAGATTGCCGAAAACTACACGATCCTTATGGCAAAATTTTGGAACGATGCCAATTCTTCGTTGGAAGAGGTCACAACAGACGAAGTGGACAAGATTATGCTGCTGTTTGATATTCTAATGGTAAGTGAAGTATGGATTGAATATCATATGGTATATTCTCCGTTGCCTTAATTTCAGCCGTGTTGCATGAACGAGAACCGTATATTTCTTCTGAAAATAAATATGTGTTGTATCATACTTTTTCAGCATAACACTGATATATCCTATTTTTACAAATATATATGTGTGAAAAAAAAAAGCCTGCGCATCAGTTGATATTCAGTTATACTTCGTGACCTCATGAGTTCGGTACTTGAGATTAACCTCATTAAAAAAAAAACACATTTAGATATCTAAAAAAGCTATCCATGCTCGAGTTAAGGATGTTCTACTGTTTCATATTGAGGACAAAATTACAATTGTAAACTATGATAAGAACCGTAACTTACGAATCACAGCATAAACACTGTAGATCGGCTAACATGTTAATTGGTTCCTTGCAAATCCTTTAAAACATTTTTTTCCTACACAATACTATCATCGTTTGCTTTCAACTTTTTAAGATATGCGAAGAAGAAGCAACAAAGCTGTATAAACTGATCATCCAGGATTTACAAATCACCCTTGAGAATCCATTTAACAGATATGAAGCATGTGGAGCATCAGTAAGTAGCGATTTTAACATTTACGAATAGGAATATAAAAGAGTATAATACATTATGATGATATATCCTTATGTACTCATGGGACTTAATAATGGGTTCTAAAACACCTTAACCCCTTTGATTCCCTTTTACTAATGTCTAATCACAGTTCAGTCTATAGATGACAATCGATAGCTGAAACGAGCATTAGAGATATGGTTAAAATAAGCTGGCCATTGTTTACATAAACACAGGTCAAATTATTTTAGATTATCATGGATTCTGCTTCGCACTTACTTTGAACATTTAATCTTTTTTTTCTAAATGCACTGCCAATTCGAGAATTAATAATGTCCTTCAATCATTTTAAATAATCTTATATATATTATTTTGTAAAGGGCTGTGAGCCACCTATTGAAGGAAGTGACACAGAGATTGAACCACCACACCATGTGCTTACAGTGATAGAGGACTACTTGAGGACCAACGCACACCGGGTGGATCTCAAAGAGCTACGACAGGTATAACATAGTTCATTATCTCTAAATTATCTCTCCGATAGGTTATAACCACTCTGTATCCTATCCTCTCCCCTTTCTTCTGCCTTCTACTCCATTTATTTGTCTCTCTCTTCCTTTCTATATCTCACTCAATCTCTGTCTCCGCAACACTCTCTCTACAACTCTCTCTCTCAATCACTGTGATCCCCACCATCTCCTCTATTTATTTATCGTTCTTTTTCTTGATTAAACCCGTTCTTCTTCTCCTGCTCTCCTCAAAACTGAAAATATTCAGGCTACTTAGGATGTTATATCAACGCACTAAATATCTAACGATAACACTTTCCTCAAGTAGATCACTTGATTGGCAAAAGCAATAAATTTGTATAAAAAAAGACAAAAATAAAAATTGCATTCAGTTTTGGGATGCATGCCTATCAATGTTGGTGCGGATTTTTTCAAGATCGAGATATGCATATTTAAAATATATAAGGCCTTCTAATGCTCCAAATAATGAAATGTACTATAATTGGCCAAACAGGAGTTGGGAGGAATCCAACCGCTTTTGCCCTTATCAAGACCGCGACTGAATATATATCAAACAATCCAATCAATTTCTGTCAATATTCTTATTTATATTTCTAACATTACAGAGAGTAGAAGCAACTCTTCAAACCAAATACGGCAAACACAAACTTCACTTTATATCAATTAGTCTCCGACTCGACGATGTGTCTCGATTTGTCACAGAGAGCGTCCGCATTACATGGAAAATGGCTCTTCAACGACAACCAATGATCTTTGACGCGTCCCAAATAGGCCAGCCATGGCACAATGATGGTCATTTGGAATTGATAGCCGGTTCAGAGCCTGATGCGGAAAATGCAGTTATCCAGTATTACCAGGGACCAACATTGTTACATGCGGGGAATGTAATGGTAAACGGATCGGTATTCGTGCATCCTAATAAGAACCCGTAATAAGAAACACTCAACTAGCGTCACTGTCCACTAGAAAGTAAGATATCGTATGGTGCGAATAAACAATAGAAAGTAAGCGGGCGGTTTTGGAGTTTATGCGCAATTGAGAATGGTAAGCGCTAGGTTAGCGGGGCTACAAGACATTAATTTAGGTATAATTAAATTTCAGTTTATAATGTATTAGTTGGGGCATTGTAAGGACATTATATAGAAGTTATAACTACTACCAGTAGTATATAT